>JAANSN010000823.1:0-44933 GCA_036850665.1 Dicranocentrus wangi
TATATTATGGCAACATATTTTGTATTATTCTATCAAAGAGGTATAGATTTCATAAATATAAATATATATACATATATATTATATTGTTTTACAGTTTTCAACAACAAATAATGTGAGATCTTAACACAGTCAAACAAGCTATCACTGAATTATATAAACCGATTTAATATAATGATCATATATTAATCGCTCTCATTATTCCAGTGTTCCTACAAATTCTTTGAATTAGAACTTTCTTTAAACAGTCAAAAAAGTTCATTAAGTACCAGTTAGATTCTCTGCAGCAGCAGAGCAATAAATAACTCAAAAAAAGGCAATCGAAGACAATACCTCTATATATATACGGAAATACATTTTTGTAGCTTGAAAGATGGTGATGAGGATTTCTCAGAAGGGAAGGGAAGAAAAAAAGCATGTCAAAAGAGCCTACTCCGACTTTTGAAACATGCGTTTGGGGAAAGAAAACTGACTTAGGATATAGCCGAAATGAAAGGAGCATCAACGCACGCTAGTTTTCGAACTACATAATAATTTTCGAATTGTTGTTGTTGCTGTTGTTTTTATAATCACTTGTAACTTATATACATCTCGTTTTTAGCTTTTAGAACCCTAATTTACTGTAATTATTATAAACCCTCTAGCATTTAGTTTTATCGCTATAAGTTTCTCAAAACTGTGCATTTTACGACGGAAACTTTTTTTTTCTTCTTTGAAAAAAAATAACATGATCTTTCTTTGTTGCCTATCCGTTACGGTCTTTAATGGCGACATATTATATATAGATATACTATATATATGTATATTATTTTAGTCTTGTAAGTTGGACTGCGGCTTCGATTTTTTCTTTTGTTTTGGAGAGAGATTTCGTCTGTTCTGTTTGTATAAGATTTTACTTAGTTTTTTTTTGTACATTTATTATATTTACTGTGAAAGCAATCTTGCGAATTTTCTACAGTAGATATACATGTCGTAAATATATAAACAATCATTTCGCACATTACTACTACATACTATGCTCCGTTTTGAAAATAATGATGAAAGTCGGAACCGATCATGTATAAAAAATATACCACTTTCGTGTCAGTTAAAAAATGGGAAGAAACATACATTTAACAATCATTTCGACTTCATGCTAAATACTGCTCTTACTACGAGCTGAAAAATATGAAATGTCAATGATGATGAAAGTTGCAAAAATGCTGAAGCAGTTATCGTCGCCTTGTACTGCCAGCTTCAATGCATATATTGAACTACATATTGAGTAATTAAAAAAAAACTTTTTTATAGTTTGATGATTTTACCATGAATGTAAGTCGTTGTGATAAATGTTTTTAAGATAAAATGTTTACAATAAAAACACGATATTTTGAGAAGATTTAATATGAGGATTTTTGCCAATTGGTGGGGCCTACTTATTTGTTTCCTCTGATTCACCAAACTTTTGGGGAGGTGACTCATCCTCATCATCATCCCCATCTATCATATAGTCATCATATTCCTGTGAAACTAGAATGTGACTTGTATAATACTTCTATATATTATATTACCTATTCTCATCATACCTCGATCGATATGACTTTACCACGCTCACAAACAATAATAAAACACCGTGAAAAGAAGTTAGCTGTATAGTAAGCTACTATAACGCTTTTGGAATTAAGCTTTAAAATTTAGATGGCAATTCATCTTTCGGAAAGAATTTATACCTATCTTCTGTCATTTTTTTTTTCGTCCCCAGGGACTGATTACTTCTGATGTATAAGAACAACTTATCTTAATCTTACCGATTTCTTTGCAGGAACAGGTTTTAGCCCAAACAGATATACTTACTTGTAGAGGACTGAAACAAGAACCACCTTTTAGGTTTTTATGTCTGGAACTAATTGCGAAAGTTATTAAGTATATTATGATCGAGTTTTTTCATTCGACAGAGTTTTATTTACTTTCTGCGGAAAACTTTTAAACGTACGCATTTGCAATTCTTTAAATTACTATTCAAATTCAAGCAAATGTTTTATTGGATTCGAATTTGTACACCTTACTACAATTAACGGACAGAATCAGAGAATAGTTACTTACAGTTGATGGGTTAAAGCGTTCCAATTTCATTTCGACCTCATGCTTTTGTATAATATATGGTGCAACACATGAACTACCTAATAATCTAATTAAATCCTCATATCATTATTAAATTTGTGTAAAATCGACAATGAAACCCAGCAGTTCCCCCATTTCATACATCACTGACTGTGGTCATGAACCGTGTTTCACTATTTTTACTCGCTCCCCACCCCCACCATCATCAACCAGTATTCTATACTGAAAAAGGAACAGGAAAATTTGTCATTTTGAAACAAATTGTCTCGTGTTTTAATTAAAAATTCCAGTACCCTATCTTTTGATCCCAATACGACATTTATAATCTCACAGGAAATGCAAATATGAAAAAAATAATGATAATGCGACCGTGACCTACTTTCGTTCGGGATTCCAAAACGAACGCTATTTTCTCATGCTCGTAGAGACTCTTTTGAATTAGTCGTCATACATATATGTAAATAGATTTGAAATGATTATTTACTTACGGCTTACATTTTGTACATCTGTAAGAAAATTAAACTTAAGTCTTTTCATATTTCGGGTAAAATTGAAAAAATGAAAGCTAATCCAAATGCCCAAAACGCAGATTATAAAAAATGCACGTAAAAAATACAAGTATAAAGGTAAGGTGAGACATGCATACAAGATAATTTGTGAAAAAATGTGTATGTGCTCCACAAACTGCTAGAGTACCTGCGCTTTAAATGTCACTTGGAGAACATGCATAATAGGTATTTAAGTAGAAACTCATGAAATTTAACAACACTGTCATGCATTTTTATTGTTACACCTGGCTCTATGCTTTTCCACCTGCTTCTTTTGTGCTAGCATGATTGCACCTGTAAAAGAGGGACGTGCGGGATGTGGGAAAGGCCAGAGGTGCTTCTATCTAGAAATATTTACTTATCACGAAATTGATTCATCTTGAAACTTTATTACAAACACGACTAGTGTAATAAGGAAATCAGCAATCAGCAATACAAATTCAAACAGTGAAAGTAGAATAAATGTGCAAATAATAGTTAATTTTGTATATTGTAGTACAGAACAATGTAAAATCATGGCAATCGATCAATCACAATTGATTATGCTTTATTTTTATTCCAGAAATGAAAAATAATCAGCCTAGGAACAGAAAGAAGAGTCTTGTGTAGATATGACACGTACGTGCATATGCAGCATAATATTTGTATAAAACAAGGGATTGCGAAGGAAAAAAAGTTGGCTTATACGCTTGCTCGCAAGGTTTCCTTCAGAACACTCGTAGGACGACTTTTCAATTCCCCCACACAATGACCAACATACACCTTGTCATCAATGAGGGCGGTGAAGTCCCGGAACATAATTGTGAGTACTGGGGTGCAGAGGCAGCAATCGTCGTCGTTGCAAAGCCTCCAGTGCTCATAAAGCTTCCCAACAAGATTACAATGCGGGATGGGGCAGTGTTGACTCTCGCAATTGGTAACATGGTAATCCTTCATGAACTGACAGATTCCTTTGGGACACTACAAATTTCCCATAATATTTTAGTCAGATTTGAAAACTTGCACTGTGTTAAGAAGGAGATTCCACAATAGTTTTTTTACCACTATAAAACTATATTGGTAGACGACTTACTTCGTACTCGGGCCATCCATCACGGAGGATATAGCCTTTCGCCTGTCTTGCAAGATGCTCCTCCAGCATGGCGCGTCGTGTCGCCTCGCATTTCTCCTTGTGAATGAATGCCAACAAGTCTTTAACAATCATTCTGATACCTGCGTTCTCCAACTCGGGAGTCGTTGTAAATGGGAGGCCGCTACATCCCACTTCAGCCCCTTCCCAGGGCCCACAATCCGGTTCGTCGGATGGTAGCATGGCTAACAACACTTTGGAGCCTAGAGAAAGAAAAGGGTAACATATGCTGCTGGTTAATATGCCACGCCACGCGTCAGTTAAAAACACAATAAAAGTTATCACGAAAATGCATATAAAAAATGGTTTCCTCCAACGCAAAGGATCATTCACCATTACCTTATATGCCAAACTAATAGTGGGATCTGGATTTTCTCTTCCAAAAACAGCAGCTTCAGCTTCACTATTTCTTAACGTTTCCTGGAACTCCGTCTCAAGTTGGCGCGCAATACTATTGTCAGAGTCTACTAACGTCGCAATAACTCTCTAGTTAGTCATCTCCAACCAACCAATAATCACTTGAAATTCAAACGTTGAGGTAGCAGCACTCCAACCAATAAGCCTCCGCGTCGCGTCGCCGTATCACGACTAATGAACTCTCTGTATCTGCAAAACTGTCTCTGCACCACACCGCACGCACTGGAATAAAAATGTCAAATGTAGGCTGGCTGGCTGCCTGCCTGCCTGGCTTTTTGGGGTTGCGATTTGCAATGATGACGACGATTTCCTGACGGCGATATAGAGAAGAAGCTTGCAACTGGAAGGAGTGTTGTTTATGAATCGTGAGGGTACACCCGTTATGTGAAGCATATAAACATTAAAAAAATAATAATAATATAATAACTCGAGAAAAATGTTTTCTCTTTGCTCTGGTATGTGTACCACGCCAGCCAGCCCTAATCTCTATTACTAACAGTCACAGTCTGTGACTGTGACTCTTGTCGCACGATATAAGTATGATTTTATTAACAGAAAGGAAAGTGACCGAGCTTTAAAATAAACATTGCGAATGAGTTTGGAGAAGAATAGAACATTAACAGGTATTAAGTACTTTGGGAATGTTGAAAACAGAGATATGGATGATGATGATGATGATGGAAGTATATAATATTATTCATTTCAAGTTCAGAGTTCTCATATAAGAGAGTAGTACGCGTGTAATTCTTCAACGTCTTATAGACGACGACGTTCGTGTCGTTATTGGTAGATTTTTATCTCCACGTTGAACCTCTCTGAAAAATTTTTGCAGGGATATTTGCTCAAAGTTCAAAACTATTAAAGTAATCGAAGGAGGCGTATGACTCACGTCATTCAAGTCGCTGATGATGAAAACAGCATAATGTATACAAAGGAATGAACCACATCATAACTCTATAATTGTCTTTATATGAATGACAAAAAAATGCTACTGAATAAGAAGTTTCTCTGAATCATACGTTATGTTCATGATGATGATATTATCATCACATCGTATCATGTATATTATAATCCTAATAAAATGCATCCGTTGTTTGGATCACGCATTCGTATTGTGCAAATATCAGTTTAAAAAGCACGGAACGCTCAATAATACTTCAACATTGTGAAAAAAAAACTAAATATTACTGCACTGGATAAGAAGATCATTAAAGTTTACACTGGTCATGCGAATATATAGCTTACTAATGATGGTGGTGGTAGTATAATGTCATCAAAATTTTCATGATATTATTTTTCTTTACCAAAAATTATGAGAGTAGTAGAGTAGGGTAGAGTTGTTGCTCTGGCTAAAACTCGCAAGATTCCAGCAAGATAATCCAATATTCTTTCCCCACGTGGTGGTAAGAAGTCAGAAGAAGTATATCTGTATTAGTGTTAGTAAAGTAATTCAGCATAAATTCAGCAAGCACAATAATATTAGTAGTAGTAGAGTAAAAAATGTACACAATAATAACACGCAGATAGATATTGCACTTAGCCTACCGTCGTAAAATTATATAAGACGACCTTTACAATAAATGTAATGAACTTGTTTTCCACAGATCAGATCCACCCACAAACGACGTTGGATTTGGTTTGGACAATGCAAAAAAGAAAAAAAACATGCCCATTCAAATAATAAAAGTGGAGATGATCATGAGAAAAGGCTCTCGTTGAATGTTATTCCGGGGAACAATTTCTGCCATGTCTACCAAATAACGATGAATTTTAGGTATTTTTTTTACCGTTGCCGATAAAGACGGAGACGGGAAAATGAGCGATTAGAGAGGAGAATAAAATACGCCGGTCGCCATGTGGCCATGAAAAATATACCTGGGAATGAACTTTTTGTATGTACATTATGGCCCCATGGCACATGCAAAATTAAATTGAGAATTGTGTGTGAATGAATTAATGCTGATAAAGCGTTCATTATGCATAAACAAGGAGAAATTGAAGTACGCAAATGCCCATATATATTGTGTATTATTCATTCCACAGGAAGAGAGTCACAGAAGGTTTTAGGTTTTTTCATTTTCGTCTCATTTGAGGGGATAGGTAAATGATGATGACGACGACGTTTGTAATCTGAAACCTTGTTAGTCCTGATACTGCGGCCAAATTTGTCTCGTAGACAGGCTCCGACGACGCATATCGTCGCGACCTAACTAAACCTCAAGTCAAACAAATACGCTAAAAAAATTCATATATGAACCTTTTGAGAATCTTGGTCCCTATCTTAATGGGAGAGCACTCGTGCAGAAGAAAGAACACTGTCTTTTCGCACAACTCTTCACTTTACATTCATTCCAGTGAGACTGCTAAACTAATAAAAGTAATGAATAGAGAGAGAGAGAGAGAGAGAGAAAGAGAGACTATGAATATAGCTACCACAGTCAGTAGACGTTTTTTTGCTTATGAGCTCATAACAATTTATTTACCATTTTACCACTCTTGCAGTAGTTGTAATAACAAAACACTAACATAATAGGATTATGATTATAGCCACATTTTTAGTTTATCACAAAAATATAATTACGTATTTACGTACTTACTTCTTTAGTACATCCATGTAATTATATAAGTGCTTTCAGTTTGTTTAGGCAAAAATAGTCTGGCTAAGAAAAAAGCGATCATCATTGCACCTAAATGAATTGGTCACATTTTTGTAGAGCAATAGTTTAATGTTATACCTATGCCCTTTCTTTATGCGTATGCAAAAAACAAAAACAAAAAAAAAATACTAAAACTACCTCCTCAATACATTTCCGTTGACCAACATTTACGTAGAGGTAAACAACGCGACTCTCTCGCCGAAACAGGCAATGGACAACGTTCCCACTGTCTCAATCTTTTCATTCCCATCCCGTAGCCGACAGGAATGCCGACTGAATAGCCGTACATCCAGGGAAACCGTAACTCGAGTAGTTTATGAATCATCATGATTTTCTTTACACAGGTTATTTTCAAGCTCAGGCTTGTATCAACTTTGCTGCAACTACTGTGCTGCTCATTGTCATAAAACTCATCCCAGAAACGAGGCAACGTGTCCCACTCTTGGAGCTTAATTGAGTCATACTTCACGTCAACCATGCAAACCCGTATGTCGTCCAAGGCACACTGGGTGGACGACGCGATCGAGTATTTACATTGGGAAATGCCAGTGGCAAGGTGGACCAAACTGGTAAATGTTTTTGGGACCCAGGTAAAGACAAATATGAATTTCTTGATGGGAGACGCGCTAAATGAGCTTTTGGAGCTCAGGTCGTCCACCACATTACTTCTTGGAGTCATATTATTATCATGCAATATCAGTTGCTGCAGAAAGTTGACAATGTTTTTGACGCGATTGGAACAACCGTCCTCCTTGGTCCCCCCGGTTCCCCCGTTGTTGGGCAAATAAGACTTTACGGCCTTGTCCAAAGAGTCCTCAAATAAATCCCAACACTTGTACGTAAGGCTTTGCATTGGCTGGGCAATTCGAGTTTGTTGTTGCTGCTGGACGCTACAGGTGGAATCGAAGAAATTGTAAGTCCACTTCACTCTCGCTAGATTTGGCTCCATTCCCAGTTTTATCAACTTCCGGTTTGTAATGACTCCTCGGGAAATTTGAAAGGAGACTGCTTCCGTCACCTGGTCAATCAGATGCGACTGGTTGTACTCTTCTCCTTCTTGGTGGTGGTGAAAGGCACTCACGTCAATTAACACTACAATCTCAGACTTGAGATGGGCCATCCTTCCCACTTCCAAACTCTGTGCTGAGCAGTCAGTCAGCCGCAGGAGCAGTAGACAACTTAGTTTTTATAAATAGCGAACAAGTTGCAGGTCTTTTAAAAAAATATGCCTCTAGTCTGTAAAGAGTATAAGAGAAAGGAAAAAACATGCATGTAAAGTGTGTCACTCACTTGTTCCCAACTTGAAAAGATTTCCCTTGTCTGATGCAGGAACTGAGGATGATTCCTCCAAAAAGTGAAAGCACTCTAGTCCTCTGCCTATGCCTCCTCAAAAATCGTGTGACCTATTCCCCCCGATTATCATGGCACTATTCTAATTATTACGATTGACTTGTATCGTGTATCAGTTCTAATATATTGCAATGCTCCAAAACTTCTCCGTTTCCGCTCTCGTCATCATCAGCGTAAAAACTTGTCGCTGTCCAGAATTGGAATGTTCCAAAAAAAGCAATTACTGGAAGCGCAGGGAAACAGATGGTTGTGTAGGTAATATTTGCTTTTACTTTTCCACTTTTCCTTCCTTTTTGTCGCTCAAGTGGTTGTTGTGCACGTCTCTCTAGCGTGTGTCGTTCGTGTGCTAGTTGACTTGGAGGAGCAACAAGAAAGCAAAAAGTCCAATCCTTGCCGCGCCCTCAGGAAATGATAAAAAAGTTGGAACGCAATAGCTCGGGAAAGCATACACTCCACAACTCCACATTCAACCTTTATATTGGAGAGAGACCCACCGGAAATGTTTATTTCTCTTGTATCATATAGCAGAAAGAAGCAGATCTGTGTAGAGCTGGTGGTGGTTGGTGAGTGGTGAGGTGGTGTGTATATAGCTCGACTTTCGACCCTGACTGCTCACCAAGCTCACCCACCTTTTGCTCTCTACTCATCATCATAGTGTTCTTTATGATATAAACATAGGAACTTGGGAAGTGCGTTGTTGGACTAACTGGAACATTACTTCTGAGAAATTCTCTGTAATGTGATGTGATCAATATGATCTTGGATTGAAGAGATATGTTGGATGGAACAAATCATTAGTAGTAGTCTATTATGGGCATCTGGCCTTTCCATTTCCCTTCCCTTCTGTACCACTACAACTCCAACTCCAGAGGTGGATCCTGTTTTGCTTGCTGCTAGGTCAACGGCGTCTCATGATTCTACAGAGCGAGCAAAGCCAAAAAAAGAGGCTCTATCGGGGTAATTAACATTCAACATGGTTTCAGTTAGGGTATACTGTATATTGCATTGGATGTGCAGATTTATTGCAAATTCGGACAGGAGACCATAATATGTAAATCAAATACTACCAGAGTAAAAAAGAGCTAGAGTTTGCAAATCCTCATTCTTGTAAGAACTCCGTTTCGTTTCATATTTGTGAAGGGAAATTTGGAGTTTATTTGACCAGGGAAATAAATGTATTTGTGCACATGTACTTATACTGCATGGATCGAGAATGTGGTAGTGGATAAGATAGTGGATTTTGTCTCTGGATAAAATAATGATGCTAACTTGCACAAACTATAGGATGAACACAGGTTTTTTTGGAGTTGAATTAGGGCAATGTGTGTGGGCATGTGCATTAATTTCCGTTTCCGGTGGATCCTTGCAGACAGACAGGGATCGAGGGTCACGTTTTATTCTCATCCACCAAAACTGACCCAATTTACTGGGACATGGGCATAGGCATTTATTGCCAACACTATTGATAGATGGAAGCGGAATTATTAGGATAGGCTAGATTTGAGATTATTAAGCTCAGTTTATAAAAATATAAACGTTACACATTGCATTTGAATTATAAATTCTCTTTACCATTCACCCGTTCGTCCTGTTTATGAACAGCTTATCCCCAATTGTCTCTAAAGTTGTTCATCGTTTTTGCAGCTTTTGCAAATGCATTGACAATGGGAAAATAACAGGCTTACTGCTCTCGGTAAAACAAGATTGAACTTGAATATCTAATTCTGTCATATTGTTATGCTGATAAAAATTTACCTAACAAAAGATATTCTGGAACATTCTAGACCATTCTTTTGTTATACAAATTTTTATTTAGAATATCTTTTGTTATGTAAATTTTTAGTAGCATAACAATACGGAGAATTAAGTATGCAAGGAAACTCTTGATTTGCTAGTCACAGTATCTGCTAATTATTATGCTTATTATATGAAGTTGATGAACTGTAAAAGAAGTTGACACCAGGGAGAAAAATGTCAAGGAAGTAATTTAATTTTTTTTACCTATCCTTGGGGTAGCAATGTTTCCCAATTTATTGCAACTAACCTTTAAAAAATAATATAGTACAATTGTCACAATCAATTGATGTGAATCAAATTATTTCTTTTTATCTGCTGTGTTAGATGAGTAAAACGTGCGTGGCGTGGCCATTTCATATTGACGTTGCTGACGTGAAAATGGGCTTGAATCCTGACTTTACATAATATTTGCTGCAGATTGGACATCTCACACGGACCACACCGAAGTGCCAACATAGGAATTTAACTAACCTTGAGGGAAAACGGCATAATACGGACAAGATTAAATATTGCTAACAAAATGAAATTTCACAGCAAATTTCCTTCCATCATAACAATTTTTGTTTTTTTGGGCGATATTATTGACGAAGAAGCTATAGTTTGGTGAGTAATAATAAATATGCAATGTAACTTATTTGGATAATAACATTTTATGAAACAAAAAATTTCATGTCTGTATATATTTTAGCATCGACGATGTTATAACAAACCTAAAAAGAAAATAAAATGATTGCTCTTCATCAAAATTGTATCAAAAAAACATCAAGTCATTTACTGCAAAAGTTTGCCAATTATTATTTGTTTCTCGTTAATACAATACGACAATATGGAAATTGGAAATGGGATCACATTATTACAGAAGAGCCCACCACCAAACCAACACGTGCGAATCATGTATAGCAAACGCTATATAGCATTTTCTCCCTGATCCTGGTTTTCCTCCGCTTCTTCTTGACTGTCAAGTCAACTCAACTTCACAAGTTTTTTTTACTGGCTACTTCGGCTTCCAGCACCACATCCTACTGCCTACCGTGAGGGAAAATCAAGTCAGCAAAACAATTCTTTCGGCTTCAGGCTTGTTTGTTGTTCAATAGAAGACACAGAGGAGGACTAGCCAAAGTGCAGCATTGTCCGGTTCTTTTTACAAAATCCAAATTGGAGCAGTAGCTAGTTGTCATTATTATTATTATTATTATTATTATTACTAATATCCACTAAATTGCCTTCATGGGTTTTTTGTACCTGAAAAAACGGGATTCCTGTAAAGACTGCTAGCATAGCTTGCTGACATAATAATGTGTCATAATACGAAGTTGTGCTGAAGATAGGAATACTATCTAAATCTAAAAGGTTTTTGCTTTGGGATCCTACTAAACGGCAAACGGTAAGGTTATTCTTTCTTTTTTTTGTCACACTTGCATTATACATATATATACTGACCGAGTTGCAATGATTTAATTACTTAAGCATTGATTGTGTGATTAACTGTGTTCTTTTAATTTTAGGTCTCGCCCCGTGCGGTAGGTCTAAAATAGTACGCTTTTGTAAGCCGAAATCTTCTACAGGCTGTGTTGTAAGAAGAAGTACAAAATTTTGATGAATTCTTCTTATTTTATGAAAAAGTAGCAAGTGTAAGTGGGCGAGAGAGAAGACGTATTATAATTTGGTGTATTAATATACTTACTTGTACCGATTTTTAGATGGCTTCTGGTGGATTTGGTTCGAAGGCACGGCATTCAGGAGGATCTTCTAATTCAACACAGTCAGCTAATCAGAATCAGGCCCAGCAGGAGCTAGATCCAACAATCCTTATAGGTTGCGCTAATCTGCTAGATGAAATTGACAGTGAGTACAAAAAGATTATAATAAGTGTTTTACTGATTCCAAATTCAATATCTTTGTACTACAATTAATTAAATGATTATATATGGTAATACTACATGGTTTCATGATGCCCGTCTTTCCCCCCAGAACGTATGCTAGTTGTTCTTCGTGACGGTCGAACCCTTATAGGAATACTCCGATCTGTAGACCAGTTTGCAAATCTAATTCTGCATCAGGCAGTTGAACGAATTCATGTAGGAAATTGCTACGGTGACATTCCGCGAGGCGTCTTCCTGGTTCGTGGTGATAATGTAGTACTACTAGGAGAAATAGTGAGTTAATAATAAATTAAATTTATTATTACATTACATATTACGGAGGAGGTAGACACACGTTATATCAAATGGACGTTTCTTTACTCTAATTAATAACCTGCATCCAATAACTTTGCTGTAGGATAAGGAAAAGGAGGAGAATTCGCATTTAAAATGTGTCGCCGTTGATACCATCCTCGCAGCCCAGCGAGAAGAGCAAGAGGAAAAGACAGTTAAAGAAACGAAACGGAGTGAATCATTAAAGCAACGCGGTATGTCGTGGTTACACGATACAGGCATTAACGATGAAATGTACTGATTAAGTAAGCTCCTCCCGGACACCAAAGATGAACGCAATGATATGATGACCACTGGCTCTTCACGCACAGTAATTGCTTCAGCCGCCCAAAAGTGGTCGTGGTCGTGGTTTTTAAATGTATCTTAATATTGATATTTCCTCATCGTTGTCGTTTTGTTGTACACAGCCAAGCCTAATAAGACATGCCTGTGTCTCTGCAAAATATAATCGCCTTGATAGGAGGAAAAATTTTGTATTTTAAGCATAATTAATGTATTACTATATATATCCATCATGATGATGATTTTAAACAAACACTGTAAAGCTGTTGCTATTTTAACTCTGAATTCTTAAACACACACACACACACAACATAAAAGTGTATATAATCCCATCCTTTTTATATCTTCTTGTGAACAATGAATTCTGCCGTAAATGAAAAAAAAAATAATAATAATAATACGCTATTGATTTATATATTTTAAACAAAAATGTGTGCGTTCATTTAGCAACTGCTAAGAAAACAGAGCGTCATTTTCCAAACATAAATTAAAAATGCAACTATATAGCGTCCATAACATTAATATCATGTTGCATCAGATGAGGAAATAATTATTGCTTCATCCATGCATACTCGACTCAAAAGGTGTACAAAAAAGTGTCATCATATTCATTCATCTGTCAACATTTAGCTTTAAGTTATATGAGTTATAGACAACCTGATTTTCGAACAACCTCCGTCATCCATCTAGTCTAGCTTGCAATTAGTAAACCTAGTAGCTCTAAATATACATTATTTTCAGTGAGAAACCATCGCAGTGGAGGAGTGGAGTGGACTATTTCAGAACATTGGAGTTACGGATACGGAGGGCGCAAAAGAAAGAAGAACGCGAACTCCATCCACAATTCACCATACAGCATACAGATTCATGGATTGCAAGAGAGTAAGTAGTCTATATTCCGCGAAAGGTTCAGTTCAGCAATGTCAGCAATCAAGCAAAAAAAGGCTGTGTGGGAACGGAAAGGGTTTCTTGTGTAGAAGGAGACACACACAGAGAACATGTGTGTGAGATGAGATTCGGGATATCCCCATTGATATAAGTAAACTCACCTTTTTTTACCCATGTTATTATATTTTCCGGTTCGTCTTCCTGGCTAAACCCTATTCAATGAAATCAATCAATTAAGTACAAAAATAAATTAACCGCTAATTAAGCAGTGAATCCTGTGATCCGAGACAGGAGGAGAACAGGTGTGAGACCCAGACACCAGACCCAACCGACCCGTGGCAAGTGTGTGTGTGTGTTGATTCTTCTTTCTGAAAGTAAACTAGTTTTTTTAACTTAAAAGTCACACGACGAGTTTATTATTATTTTATTATTATTATTGTATTGTTTATCCCCTCTTCTGGTTGCTCATTTTCATCGGCTCCCGAGTCAAGTTAGTCTTCTTGGGCGGCGACATGTTGGGCGTTGTGGAGAATTGTTTGAGGAGTAGTAGTACTACTACTGCTGCTGCTGCTGCTGCTGCTGGAATTGCCCTCAGGGGCGGCACAGTAGTTGTACCGGCGGCGGCGGCTTGTGTTCAATACCAGAGCGTTCGACACTACCCCCGGAAGCCGAGGTGGCTTCCAATCGCGAAAAGTAAAATGTACAAAATCATCCAGGTGCCTGTGCCTCCGAAACTGGAACACGAGGAGATGACAGCGATCCGGGAAGAGTATAACCTGTACAACAGGTCTTTATGGTGAGGTGGCAGTTTGTATCAAATATGATTAGTGATTTACTTACAATTAGTAAGTTAGTTCGGAATGCTATAAAGAGTAATCATTAAACAAAAATGGTCAGAAGAATGTGGATGGTCATCATCAGTGAGAGTGATTGATGTCTCACAATCAGCTGACATATTTTTAAAACATAATTTGTGTGTTTGTCGCTAACAGGAGCTTCCAAAGTCAAATCTCAAGAGAAAGAGAGGTTCAGATGCAAAAGGAGGCGAGGCAAGTTAGTGAAGAGGTGGAACTTGAGCGAATATTTAAGATAAATGATGCGGAAAATGAGAGGATTAGGAAAATCCGGGAAGTCGCCGTCGTCCAGGAGTGGAAAGACGCGGAGAAAGAAATCCTGGAAAGGAAGAAGCGATTGGAGGATGGAGAGTTAAAGAGGTTGGAGCAGACGGAGTTGATAATTGCATCTGAAGTGGTAAGAAAAACAAAAACTTCATACGCTCACTCATGAAGATCATGTATTATGGAATGGTTGAATGTAATAATTTGGTCGTCGCTTAACCACTAATTTATTTAAACCTTTATTTTTTTGTAGGAACGCTTGAAAGGAGCAATTAAATTGGAGGAACTGGACGAAGTAATTGAGAAAGCTTTAGCCGCTGAGACTGACCATAATTTTGCAATTGCTAGAAACGGCCAAATTTATCAAGGTAGAAATAATAACGCTGAAGGTTTTGAGGGTCCTCCTCCGGTAGAACCAATTATAAAGCCATTGGAAGTCGCCAAGTAGTTTCAGTCACGAACGATGATGCAGTTGTATTATTAAATTGTTTGCTACTATGTAATATTTATCATCGTTGTATGTATTTTATGTATATATATTGTCAATTGTAATACACATGTCATGCATGTAGTGGAACTGGATAATAATGATGATGACAGTGATGTATGCCAATAATAATTAAGTAGTTACAAGTACATACTTAATATATATAATAGTAATATTTATGCTCGAGACACGCCAACGAGTTTTGAATGACAACAAATTTATTTCAGATTAAATTGTAAATTCAAATTTTTTTTTTTACATAAGTATATGTACTATCTAAAATTATTTAATCACAACGTCGCCGCCGTTACCGGTTGAATAATTACTACCAAGTAAATCAAAAACTACTACATCTCTCGTCATACATCCTATTCATATACCTATATAATACATATGCCTGTTAATTATATACCTATAAAGCTTAATTATGTCGCTTGTTTTGTTGTTAATATTATGAAGATTACAATGAGAATGAGAATAGGTCTTGATTAGCACATAATATAAGTATATCTCATGGAAAAATGCAGTGCAGGAACATTAAGACTTATATAATAATTAGATAGGGTAAGTTTTTAAACTCGTCATAAGTAATTAATAATTAACCGTTCATACTTGCACCTACTGGTTAGCCAGCACCAATTAATAACACATTATGATGAGTACTCTTTGCATTATAAAATTCTGAAAAAATCGTGGATGACATGGTATGTATGTCAATGGTGAATGGTACCTTGTTTTTTTTCCTTCCTGTTGTGTGCGATTTTTACCTTTAATTGTATACTTTGGTGTAGTAGGACAATAATCATAATAATAATATTTTATTTTTTCCCTTTGGGGATTGGAGACGGAGTTATATTTCGATTTGGGCTAGATGAGAGTGTCGCTTGACGGGAGTTTTGATTGCTCGGCTCTGGCGAGGACTGATTAGATGTTTCAGTGACCTCTAGCTCGGGACTTGTTGGATTGAAATCTGTTGCTGTGCCAGCATCGATGGAGCGACGCCGATGCCGCTTATTTCCTCCTCGTGTGGGAGAGGAGGATGAGTCGTACATGGAGCGCTCTCCAAGGGACTTGACGGAAATGATTAACTCTCTGAGTACGTTATTCATTTCATCGAGTTGATTCCTCATTATTATCACATCCCGGTTGAGATGCATATTCCCTCTTTCATGGCTCCCTCGAAAATCCTGGAAGAACTGATCATTTCTCTTTTCCACTTCAACTGCATACCTTTAAATAACAAATAAACAATCCAAAATCCACACATCAATCCTACAGTCAGCCGCAGCAGCCTTTGCTACGCTATTAACGGGCTTATTTATAATCATTTGGTTGTTGGAGTAATAAATAATGCTTTTACATTTCCATTTTAGTTTTCAACTTGTGCAGCAGATCATCCGCTATCTCATTTGTGCTCCGAGTTGTAGCCCCTTTTCCTAAAGTTGACTCTTCTAAATGTATTTGTTGGGAGATAGCGTTAGCACTAGATGCGTCCAACTTTTTCGCATGTAATGTAACAACAATCTCCAACGCATCCTTCCCCAGTTTTCCGTGGTCCTTGAGATTTGGAAAAATCACCCCTTTCCTTTGATGCAAAGCCCGTTGGTCCTTCATTCCAAATTGTGGGTAGAGCAGTCCCCGATGTTGTAATGCATCCTCCAACTGGCTGGCCACCTAACAAACAATAACATTTTTACATATAACGACAACTATACAAGAAATCATCAGAGGCAAAAAATAGGTAGTCTTTCTTTTGAACAAAATTATAAACTGTCTTGGATTTCATACAAGACGACAAGAGTAGCCAAGTTTAGCTAATAATCAGTTCAAGGCTTCACGCGAAATAAATACGCTACTTACTACTAGACAAAATAAATAGGTCACACTTGTATTTGAAGAGAACATTGGAGTTGGAGTGGGAAAAGTGGAGCAGACAAAATTGGGTGTGCAGTGTACAGACCTTGACTTGCTGGACGAGCTGCATGTACTCCCCCTCCCTTTGCATACTGGCTATATCGCAAACCGCAAGTGCCACTAGGAGACTCATTAAAATGACGGATATAAAAATTATGAAAAGGGCAAATATCAAGTGACTCGTAAACGGCACGATATTAGCTGTGTCTCTATTCCCGATAAACGTCCGTGCTAGCTCGATCTCACCGATCATCATTGCGAAAGTCTGGAAAAGTAATATGTACACATTACTGCCAACATATACATGTTTTTTACTTAACAAGAAAAAAAAGGCAATTTTACAAATTATTGTTCTGCTCCCCTGTCATCAACTACACACGAACTTCACTTTCTTTATTTACTCCCCTACCTTGAGAAAGGTGAAGCCCACGCTGTCAAACTCCTTCTGGGAACGGAAGAGGAAATGAAGAGTAAGGCTGAAAGCGAACAGGAGGCCCAAGTAGGTAAACAAGCATTTGAGAATGTTGACAGCCACGGCGGCGAACATTCTGATGTAAACTCCAAAAACGGGGATTTTTCCATACAAGGTAACCTACGGAATCGGGCGGGATGGCCCGCAAAAAGCAAAAACGAATGAATACACAAGGTTAGGTAGAAAAGAAATTAATAATACCTAAAATATTATCAACTAATATTCTAGTATCCAGCAGCTGAAGCACGTTATAAAGTGATGCATCAAGATTGCTGGCGTTTATATATGAATTTTAATGTAGGTATACGCCAATAATATGTCTACCATGAAATGAAATGTGTTTACTCGCTTGCTGCTGCTGCTGCTGGAAAATGGTTTTCAAAGGGGAGCAGATGTCTTATTGGCTTATGGCCACGTAGTAGTAAAATGAAAATACCTACCTATATGCTTCCACCCACCTACTCCTCTGGAAAATATTGGAAAAGGGAGAATAAAGGAAGTGATGCATAAATATATCACATCAACAATAATGTCAACTTTTACTACGTAACTTCAACATCCAACAACAACAATAATGGAGCAGCAGCAGCACTAGCGGCCATTTGTCATTGGATTATTGACGGTGGTGGTGTGTAAAAAAAAGGATATAATATATGTGCGACTGATCAATATAGCTTCTGCAAGCAGCTTTCCTCCAAATGCGTTTTGTGAACACTTGGAAAGCTTGGAATATCTTTAACATTTCATTGCGGGGACTTTTCTCCTCCATCGCACTCCATACTCGTCTTGCGGATATTGAGATGGCATAATAAAATGCTGGAATGAAATGTGTAATGAAACAGGATCCTTGCATGCATTCCTCACCTACTTACATACATAGCAGTAAGCAATTTTGATTCTTTGATAGAAAAAACAAGATTATTATTATGCGTTCTCTGGTGGAAAAGGAAATGGAGAAATGAAGAAATGCAATATGAATGCAAGTCACTTACGTTACGATCTACTGAAATGACACAGATCGTGTCGTGAGTAGGTATGAAAACATAGTATTAATCATCCGGATAGCTTGCGTGTTGTTCCTGTGGAGTCTCTATTTGTAGCAACCTGCCTCAACGTCGTGGAGAGTTGAATAACATTTGGGGAGAAAGTTACTTTCTCTCTTTCCTTGTTGAATTACTATATTATTGGAGCTTGGACTTACACGGAAACATAATTCCAACTGCAGTTAGGCATTATCTCCTTTCGCGACACATGCTTGTGCTTGTTTGATATCTGCACGGTTTCACTGACAAATTGACAGGACTATCAGGTATCGATGCTAACATAGAACAAACTAGTTACAATTAGAATGGAAGGAAAGGGAATTGACGTGCAGGTTGAATCATTCATGGACTCCTCGCGACTATTTCTGTTAGGAGCTTAATGATTTACGACACACAACTGCACGAGTGATGTGATGCGCTACCATTTCCGCGTTTAACGACAAAAGTTGCTGCTAATCGTAAAAGCTGCTATTGATTCATGCACAGAGGATTATGGGGATGAAATGGGAGGAATGTCTGTCGAGTGTCATCCAAAAACATTCGATGTGCAGTATGCATGCATTCGGTGAGAACACTCGTACTTCACAGTTTCCTCTCCCACCCATAAGCAGGATGGAAAGGTTAACAGACCAAAAATGCAAGAGATAATAATAATAGATGAATGCAGTAAGCTAAGCTATTCGGAAATGAATAAACGAGACTGACCTGGATTGTCCACCCAACGATGAGGCACACGGCAGCAAAATGATCCCTGGCGTTGACAAAACTTTGAACGCCACATTCTGCCAAGGATAGCATTGCCACGGAGAAAACCAAGACCAGCTCCAGAATGTTCTCGACCTAGGTGGACGACGAGAAGACATGGAGTGAGTTTATAAAGTTCGAAAGCGTTCAACGTTGACAATTTGTTGGGGATGATGGTCCGCCATCTTAAGATGTTTTGAAGTGTGTAAAACTAAACTGTTTACCTGCACCACATAGTGTAATGGCGACTGGATGAGTTGTACCATTTCTCGAATGCCCAGGCAGGCCGTTAACACCCATAAAATGACCCACACGACAATATTCCTTGTACTATCCATGCAATAACTGGACCGGTGGCTGTGCGCCAGGCCAGCAGCCGTTCTAGTTGTGTTTGTTGAGGGGTGCGTAACGTTCAAGTTGTCTGCTTCAGAGGCTTCAGTGCTGTCGGACTCGTACTCCATGAAAATGACGGCAGTAAGGAAGGCAAGGAAAACGGCGAAGAGAAGCATGTCCAGGTATAAATACCACTTTACTTTTTTCCACTTTAACCTAAGAAGACTTTCACAAACTGGATGACTTAAGATACTACTGTCTTTACATCTCGTTAAGCCATGAAGCACGCCCATTTCGCCCAGAATGGACTCTGTCTCGTCACGATGCTGCATTGTGAGCAACTTTTCGTCAGGTATGTCTTTCGGATAAAATGTTAAGCAGGTGTAATCAAACTGAATGTAAAAGTGCTTCGACTCGGCATCACAAGTGTCGATATTGGAGGATACACATTTGTCCAGAAAGGGACGGATGAGGGCAGGAAACTTTCTCCCCATTGTCAGCAAACTGACACCATCAATCAGCTCAGCGCCCAGCTCATGGAGAATCGTGACTGCTTCTGGAGATCCAGTCTGTTAGCGGTTTTACAAATTTTGGAACATTCTGTTATTACATTCTAATCTTGCTTGTGCATGTCCCAATTACAAGGGGTTGTATATAGCTAAGCCGTTATGTTATGCTACCTGAGTTGCATAATACAAAGCGTTCTTCCCGTCACTGTCCGTTGCATTTACATCCACTCCGGCAGCCACCAGTCGCCGAAAGGTTGCTCCCATCTTTTTGTAATCGGAAATCATGCCCTCGGAAGTCTCTGCAGCATGCTGAACAAGGCCGTTTTCATGTTTTTATGTTACTTCACTCGGATTACTTATGTTCAATGGCATATATTCTGTGCAACTATCAAAACTTTTTTGGTGCATTATATATACGAGACGAGACAGTGCTGGCTTACCATCAGACAAGTTTTTCCCAAAACATCCCTCGCATGAACATCAGCATTAAACTCAAGGAGAACCTGATCGAGACAGATAATAATAAATTTCTTGAAGTACAAATAATACGTTGCATGAGTACAGAACAACTGTCAAATAGTCTTGGTGACGCCCGACAACAATCTGCTACATATGTACATATTGTCAAATTTGGTTAGACACGCGTTGCAATATTGAGACGCTTAATGCACTGAAAACGCATTCTGATGCAACATAATATACTGACTTTGTTCCACATATCGACATATGTAATAGAAATTTTACATATGAGTATTATTATTTCTATTAGAATCAACTATCTATTAGTGCATCTATGCCCTATGCACCACCTCCACTTTGTTTCCTCTGGACATTCCGATAATACCATTTCACAATTTTATTTCATGCCATTGTCATTCGCACTTTCATGGGCCAGTCTACTCTTTATGGTTTTTTGTGAGTTTCACAAGGGATCACTCATTCGAATGGAAATATATAACTTTAAATTGTTTTTGAAAGCGGTCATTGCCTTATATCGGATATACATTGAAATGAATTAGACACGCGCTTTTTCTCCGCCGTACAAACAAGTTGCGTGTAAATAAAAATATGCATTTGGTTTGGATGAGCGATGGACCATTAGCAGAAACCACTAAATCAGAAAAATACCTATGCACACAAAGAAAAGACATACATATAATCCCTCTTCACTCACATCAGGTGCTATTTGCCCTGCCTTCCTTTCCTAGGTATATCGCTATAGCAAACAACAGTTTGATATGACACACATGCATGCATGCCACGAGTAAAATAGGCAGATGCAGATGGACATTTAGACATTTGTGCACATGGCTCGGTAATTGGTTTGGTAGTCACATCCACATCGTCAGCAGTCACAACTGTGTGTGCTTCCAAAAGTGGACGCGAAAAACTTGGTATATTCATGGACAAAAAAATCCAGTGGCAGTGGCCACTTTACTTGGTTGGATGGATGGAGCACAGCTTATACCGTCGTCGCTCGTCGTATTTCCAATGCCAGGCAGTCACCATTTTAGCTTTGGGACAAAAATCAATTTCACTGACTCATAGGGTCATGAATTATTCCTTGATTGAATTGTCAGAGAGAGAGAGAGAGAGGGCCGCCGTCGTTTATATACACTAGGCTACTGCAGGCGGTTTGAATGGAGAAGTGAAACATTTTGAGAAAAACAGGAGAGAGAGAGAGAGAGAGAGAAGAAATAACTACCTACGTTTTACCCCTGACAATTTAAATTCTCAAGAAGGTAAAAACTCACTGTCTGTTGGTTGTTAAAACAACGTAGAACGGAATGGAAATTTACAATTTTAAATCGAATTTAACGTGGCATATATAGATAGCAGAGCAAAGGTGGAATCAGCAAGTGAGAACACTGCGTTCGTTCATAAATACTTAACTGGGGGGGGGCAATCTTGCGCATTTTTAATTTCTATACAAGATGCATCATAATATCTACACTGTGCCCTAAAAAATGATACTTTTTGCATACGTTCCTTCGTTGCATACGTGTAGCTTTCCTACCTGAGAAACAATGAAAAAATAATGGAGAGTCAAATGAAATATGGAGGGGGAATGCGATGCGCCATAAAGATTTGTCGACTGACTAGAGATTTAGGAAAAAATTCATAAGAATTCGTAAGAGGCTTTTGAGACTTTAATAATGGCTTAATCAGTCGTCGTGAAATCCGTATTACGACGACTGGGGTACACGTACACAACCCAACTATTATATACTTTTAATATTTGTTACGACAGCCCTGACTATTATTATGGAACTCGTCCTTTGCGGGATACACACACACACACACACACGCTTACCTTACCTAAATTACATTTATTATACATTTTGTCGGGCGTGTGGGCTGGAAATGTGCCACAGAGTGCCATTAATGTCCCAGTGTCAAACTTAATGATATAGGGAGGGAGGGAGACACGACGGAGTGTGTGTGGACTAGTGTGGAGTGGAGGACGAGAGCAGAGTAAGGAGTAAATACAGCTTATATATATTCTTGTTCTTACCTCGATACTCCAAATATCATCCACTCGAGCTGCCATGTGAAGTGGAGTCATTTTCTGCCGATCTCTCTGATTGACATCACACCCTGCCACAGCCAGTATTCTACAACACTCTCCTTGACCTTTCATAAGACAACAAAAAAGGATATGGATAATATAGGTAGTGGATTATGGCATATTATAGCACTGATGATGATGAGCACTTGAGCAATATTATTATTATTGATTGATTCTTCTTCCCATCCTTTATACAAAATGGATAACTCTTGCCGTCGTGGAAAAAGTATTTATTATGCTATGGTGTAAAAGCTGTATAGGTAATTACACCGGGGCTTTCTTTGCCGTATAAGCTCATATGCATTCAAATATTTTTATAGGATTGGTGTTCAGGTGGGGGTAATACCTTTCTTCGGGGCTGTTAATTAATTAATGCTAAATATATAAATATTCGTGCATCACCCCTTCCTACTCATCACAAAACTTACTTGCACCGGCCGCATAATGTAAGCAACCAGCACCGAATTTGTTGCGGGCATGGATGTCTGCTTTGTACTCTAGTAAAAGTTTCACGGTTTCTGGGGATGTTGCTGCAGCGTACAGCAAAGGGGTTCTCTCCAGGGCTGTGTCTGGCTGGTCCTTTTGTGCCCCATGGTCCAACAGAACCTTTGCCTGCATTAAGACGATAAAACAAAATTAAGCAAGAGATTGTGTGATGCATTTCGCAAGTGCCTGCCAATAATATGCAACGTCGCCAAAGAAAGCAAATTCATTTACAATATTTGTGAATCCACAGAATGCAGCAATGTGCAAGGGGAATCGTCCTTTGTCATCACAAACAGCGTTTGCATCAACACCAGCTTTCAGAATCCTCCGCACCTTTTCAACTTTGTTTTGTTCAACTGCTGCAAGAAGCTCGGATCGTAATGCTGTCGTGTCTTGGACACTTCCTATCAAATCAAGATTGTGACCATCGTTTACACATAGATATTTATATACTAACTCATTCAATGTAACGTAATAATGTCGCCAGTGCCACACTGTAAAAGCAGCTCTGGTACACGACGAGTTTCTTACTCGTATCGAGAATTTATACTCGTTTGTAGGTTGTTATATATACGATGTCGCATAACTTTATGCTAACATAATCGCCGCATTTCTACCAATTTCAACTCAACTCTGGAATCATCGGATCTATGCCTAACTAACCGGATCGAATATTTTTATACGAATAATAATTTTATTCTATATTGAATACGTCTTTTTCCTAATAGCATATTAATTAAAATGGGATGATATACCGCTAAACATTGAATAGGTATACAACAATAACTTTTCTGGAGTCCCTAATTCAATATATTTATGATGATTGGCCGTCACAACACACTTTTCTTCGCACACCTTGTAGATGTCTAAATTATCTCATAATTCATCTACTTCTCGAATCGACACGTTCGTTCCTCACTCTGAAAATCCACATACATGAGAAAATGCACTATGCGATAAAACATTAAAATTAATCACAATCGGCAGAAGAAATGACTTGGTTATATATATAAAACAAAACCCTAGCCAAACAGGAAATTAGAGAGGGGCACCTCATTCAATGCAGGACAGAATGATGCTCGCGGTGTCCCTCGTAAATGCAAAATCCATTTTTATTTCTAACATTAATTAGCGTTTACGGACGGGGAAAGGTTCTAAAAAGAAAAGGGGGTCACTGACTGGCACTCAAAAAACCCAACGTCAAATATCGAACACCACCACTGTAACTCCTTCTAATTTTAATGCTTAGCTCAACGTACTTATTAGAACGTGCGGATAATCAGTGGATTATCAGTCTTTGCAGTTTCAGTTACTGGCAATAACTAAAAAGTGGTGTAAATCCTATTTGAGGATTATTTTCTTTGTACATAAAGTTGTTCTTACCAGGGGCGGAGTAATATACTTACTAAGCAAATGAATTGAATTTTAAGAAGTTGAGAATAATGAATTACTGAATTACTTGTATGACCTGGAATAGTAACTTCGGATCGTGTGCCCACGTTTCTCGAGGATGGTCCAGGCTGCGCCGCAGATCCATTTACCTGCACTTTATTATTCCGCTCCATATTTATAAGTTTAGTGTTTTCAGTCAATTTTTCGTAGGTGGTGACCAATGACTGGTCGGATAGAAAGATGAAACTCTGTGACAAACTCTTGCTTGTTGAGGTAGGCCCCCCAAATTCATTCTTGGCGTTTTCTATCAGTCCACCAACTTCTTCTTGTCTATGCTCATTATGGCCATACCTTTGTTGTTTTCCCTGTAGATCGTAATTGGATTGTGAGCGAGGCTGCAGCCCATTTCTCTCAAAATCCTGTTGTTTTTGGTGGTTGTAGTTGTTGTTGGTAATGGTGCTGCTCTTGTCGTTGACTTTCCCTTCCGGCTTTCTCTCTTCAAAGTATATTATGGTTCCGGCAGAGCTATTTGTGAAATCATCAAGGGTTTCTAGGTCAAGTTTAGCCAACTCTTCATCAATGTCAATGGAGGAGGAGCTGTCTTGATTATCTCCCAACGACTTTTTACTCGGACTGGGCGCTGTAACAGGTTTAATATTTCCTAAAAGATCGGATACGGCTACAGTTTGAGAACTACTAGTCGATATATCTAAACTCTGAGTTCGGGCAACAAACGGTACTCTAGGCTGTCGAAGAGACGGTTGAGAAAGTGACTCAGACTGGCGTTGGATGAGCTGATGATGACGATGATGATGTTGTTGTTGCTGTTGCTGCCGTGGTTGAACCTCCCTGGAGTCTTTTCGCAATTCCGAAGGCATTACTTATACACGGTGCCACTTTGGAAAACAAAGGCTCATTCTCGTGATACTTGGCAAAGGCTTTGCCACCAACTGACACACTTTCCCAATTTGCACAGTAAATTTTAATGCATTCCCACAAGTGTGTTACTACCATTGCTGCTACTGCCTGACTGCTGCTCGTAGTAGTAGTAGTAGTAGTAGTAGTAGTAGTTAACAGGGTAAAACGTGGAGAAAACACGGGAGACGTGGTTGTTGGACGTTGGACGAACTGCACCTCCGAAGAAATAAAGCAAAAACTCGGAATGAAAAACATTGTTGTGGAGGAGGGGAGAGCGAGCAGCGGGCTGTTGTTATTAGAGCAGCATTCTTCCATCCAGCACCTATCACCCTGTATGTACATCATGATTTTTTTTGTTTTCAGAGTGCTTATTTTGCCATAATCCATTAAATACCACCACAAAGCACCTGCATAGTAGTAGTACTTTTATATTCTTCTCCCCTTACTAGCACAACAAGGTACTATCATCATTGTCGATGAACATAACATTTCGCGACTTCATGCATGCGATCCTTTTATATTCTCACTTTCCCAGAGGAGCTATTTTATAGAGTCTCTCTCTCTCTCTCACTCTCTCTATCCGTTTAAGGATGAAGACTATGATATCTATATGGTTTTTATTTTGCGAGGATAGTTAGTTTTGTGTGATGGTTGGTTTGGTAACATAACATAAGTATATTGATACTGTCGTAAATCGTGGGGGAATTGCCCGTGTTTATTTAGTTAGTAATATAAATATACCATCATCATGCACGTCGCCTGGGTATATCACAGACTTCGTTCGTGACGTTTTGTGATGTGCTCTCACCGTGCTCACGTAACGGGTTACTGTCAAAAGTGCTTTCACTTGACATGTTGGTGTGATAGTATGTCTCCTCTTTGCTGGAAAATGGAGAGAGAGAAAAAGGAAAAAAATGCATATAAGTAGTGACAACGTCAATGTTTTCGTTCGACGGAATATAAATAAATAGTTGTTGGGAAAGCATAATATACACAATAAACAGTAGTAGCAGAGCAGCGTTGTAATAATAATGAATGCATGGAGTGCAGGGTGCGTTAAAAAATTCAACGGGTGACTGAAATGCAATAATAATATAGTATATTGTTATGCGCAAACAGAGAGTTTCACTTTCATGTAACAAAATTGCATTATTTTCTTCTTCCCAGCAGAAGAAGAAGAAGAGCATTCTCGTCAGAGTTTCGAATAATTGAATAGCTCATTTCATTCATCTCTGACTGACTGACTGACTGACTGACATTTATGCATACTGCACCAGTTTCTCTGGCTGTTTTCTTTATCAGTACGTCTCCTCTGACGCACTGAATGATTAAAGTAAAGCAAATTAGCATTTTTGTCCTTCTTTTTGTGTGAAGTAAGTAGTTTTGCTTGAAATAAGCAATTGTTACATTGGTTGCTTTTGGGATTTCACAGATTTAAAACAAATCTATTGTGCCTGTGCAAATTAGCTATATATAGGTAGGTAATTTATAGTACAAAACTATCATATGAAATATTTCTTTAATAGCGAATAATTAAAATTCGACTTATAAGTTTATATAAAGTGCTTAAGTGTTATCGCGTAAGTTGCTGGTGAAGAAGCATAATATTATATAATATTAGTAAATATTCTCGTGAGCTCTTCTCCTTTGCTGTAAAAGACAATAGAAAATTAAAAGTATACGTACGTGATGATCCACCTTGGTCTCATGATTGAAAGGTATTAATTACCAGGAGCGATCGAGCGGCAGTGACTTTAGTAGTCTGAAGTTTGATAGACACCAATAATAATTCCACGCATATCACATCTATCGGAATAACACACGCACGGGATTTCAAGTGTCACGTCAACTTTTCCTCTTATTTTCTAGTAGACCGTTTAACGTTTATTCCACTTCCACTGTCGCCTTATCAACTTATATGCATAATAATGTTATATAGCGCATGCATGTAAGTATACCAGTAGTATCACAGTTTTGTTTTCAAGATAGGAACGCGAATAATAAAAAGGTTGAGTAAAAGTACGTAATGCTGAATGCTCTAACTAAACACACTTTTGTTTTTTGGGTAGATTACCTAGATGATCATTTATATGGGGAACAACATGAAAGTCAATAAGAATATTACGGACTCGGTTGGTTGGAGAAAGATAAAATACTAGCCTGTACAACCTGTCAAATGCACGCACATTGCAGATTATATAGAGCTTTGTTTTGTCACACTGATCGTGAGTGCGAGTGAGTGAACCTGTCGTTGTTGGTTGCTATTCCATGTGACAAAAAAATATTAGTATCCTATTATACTTCTGCGAGCAAACCTCAATCAAACTCGATTTTTTTATTACCCAAACAGAAACAAATTTTGATGACCAACAACACGGCTTTCTTTTTTTGTTCGATATTTATATAACACTTTCTCACATTCCACTTACTTATATATAATATGTTTTAAATCCTTATAGTCCTGGTTCGCACCTGCGTGAACTCCTCCAGAAAGAGTATTTTTTAAATTAAATATTAAGTAATATAGACACTATTCTCCACTTTAATAATGTACCTAAAGTCATACAATAACACACTGAAAACGAAACAACCAAAAATTAGTCCGAGTCTTCGACTTTACCCTTGGGAACTGTGCGGATATGGGATATAAAAAGTGGCGTTGCATATAACTTTACAATTTCAGTTCCTCTCTCACGGCGGATTACTTTTCATAACTGGAAATTATGAACAATAACCCTTGTTCAATATTCAGTTCCAGCCGTTGTAAAATGTATGATATGATGAGCGCGGCGACGGTAGGAGAGGGATGGATGTGCGAAACGGTCGCGGTTGAGGCTGTTTTCGGACTATCGGGAAACACGGCGTGTTACTGTTGATTTGCCAGAGAGCTGAAATGAAATACTTACTTGCTTTGCTAGGTATTCATAATCAAAAAATCGGCAAATCCCAATGTACATACTCTTACGTATATATACTACACAAAAGCAGTTAATTCGGCTTCGGTAGAGAGAAGCGATGACTGATATGATGATATGAATTCATTTGTCCAGAGAGAGAGAGGGAGAAAGAGGGAACTGGCAATGCATACGTTTCCTTCTTATTCCACTCTGGATGGATTTATATTGGCAGGTATATAACTAAGGAATACGACGATGATGGTTATATATGATGCTTTCACTTTATTATGAGCCGAGGTGGTAACACCGTTTTTGTTGGTCTGAAATTGACGATAATACTCCTCCGTACACGATGAGGAGCAATAATATGGAGGGGAAATAGTTGCTTAAATTGAACATCAGTGTGTCGTCCTCCCGTCAAACTGTATATGCTCCAGTCAACCGTGGAATAATTTCTTTTCCTATCATCATCAAACTGAATATTATTTTCTGTAAGAAACATATCAGCCCTTTGTCCGACTACAACGTAAAGGTATTCTATAGTGTATGTACATGTCACCTTACCACCACCACCACACCACTACTTCACTAAGGCTATTGCTCATTCTCTCATGCATTTCTAATGAGTCTCAGGAAAAGGTTGGAGTTGGAATGTTTGGTGAGTGGAATTGGGTGGAATTATTGGGAATGGTTGCTTGGAACACATTTACTAGATACGATGACTACACACACTACAATCATATTTGCCGTATATAAAACTCTCACACATCCGGCCAATCCTGCACGACAGCACGACAACAGTTTAAACGGGATATTAGAATCCGCAAGCGTGACCTTTATCTTTTTTAAGTGATACAATGTTTTTTTCGGTGAAGCAGAAATAATAAACATGCAGGGTCTTTTTGGTGTCTTTTTGCTTGGCTTGACTCATCATAGAAAAGTGCACTTTTACACCTACACCCAGAATTCACCTCATGTCGCCAAATTAAAAAAAACAATAGTTTTATTTGTCTTTTGTTTGGAAATTCAACTTAACTTTATATATTTCTACTCCACCATTCAACCATGCACCAATCGCCCCCAAACCCCCAAATCTCTGCCTAGCATATTTAATCGTTTAACCGTCGAGTCGACTTCAATAAGGACAGTCGAACATCATCGCTAAACCAAACAGCCTAATATGATTAATTTAAAAGGTGATTACCCACTTTTTCCAAACTTTAAGCGTCAACACGCACACACAACCACCTTTTTTCATTTTACATTACAAAGCGACTTGTCTGTTGCGTTTAATGTGTGGATGGATAATAAATATATATTTGGGGATTGGGATTATGGAAAGGATAGTATTATAACCCATAGTATAGGACGCTACTATTTACATTTTTTACCATCCCATTCGGGCTGTTGCAATTCTGCACACATTCCCAGTGTCCATGAAAAGCGGTTTCCTCTCCGAAAATCCATATCTACAATTCAAGAAACCAGCAGCGTTGGGCAAGCAAGCGTTGTTACAGCCCGAAATTACAAGTTTCATCGATTGACAAATCAAAGTAGGGTTTTCATAAGAAGAAAATCAAATACTGGAAACTGGCAGTTATGTTTATGAAGCAAGATTAAAATAAGCATTCGATTGCTAGTCTACTGAAGCATAATAATAAAATTCTAGTGAAGTCCACTCCACTCCTAGCCTAGCAGCATGCAGCGTGACAAAAAATGCTACCCATGATATTGTACACATTATTCCATTGTACACATTATTCCTTAAAAAAGGACATGGTAAAGTAAGGGGAAAAACACGAGTACCACATACACGTGAACTATTGCCTTTGCTTGATATTTTTAAAAATAATACCATCGGCCAATAACATGATATTGTGGATGACCCTGAGTTTTTGGATTAGACGTTGGTCCTGTGCTTCCTCCAGAAATGACTAGTGTCAAGAAATTTTCGCTGTTATATTAACCCAAATACATATTTATTGAATTTTCCCATCAATTTGGAGATTTGTTATCGTCAGGGCAAAATTAGGGAAAGGCTGCTTCTACCTGTCCCATCCCATCCATTCCATAATACCACGCTATATGCTCTCATGCAGTTTTGGAGGAGGGGCTATAAATGAATAAAATATTTGTAGAATGAATTACCTAGTACTTCATCCAGTTTTCCATCATTTTACACAGCAAAAACCTTTATTATTGATGATTCTCGGTACGCAATTTTACGTAAGTGTGCATAACAGCACGGCTATCAGATAAACAGAATATTATTATGTGTATTTGTGACTAGGGAAAAAACCGACTGGCCCATTTCATATCCACATTTGACTCACATTTTTTCTAGTTCACCGTGCAAGTTTTCCTCCGTCAAGTTCACCCAAACTACTACACACAAGAACAGCAAATCAATCTGAAAGTGGCCTCAAGTCGAATAGCCTTCACGAAAAAAAAACAATGTTTAGAAGAACGGGAAAACAAAGAAAAAGTAGGATTTCGCGGATTTACATGGTTCTACAAAAGCTGGAGTCATGTTAGGACCATGTTTGTACTCGTAGTAGTACTATAAATACTAAATACTATATATAATGTGCTGAAGTGATGGCAGAGAGAAACGTCAAGTATGTACAGTAATGCAATATTACCTATATTGAGGATGACTATGGCAAGCAAACGACTACACTGTTGATTATATATACTTCTGGATGAATTACTGCTCTCCAAGATTCCAAACTACTCATTTAGTAAAACGTTATGATTAAGGACGAAAAAGGATTAATCCTAAGGGAGTCTAATTGCATTAAAAAAACCGTATTTTGCCTGTTGTATATTACAACTAACTTGATTGATAGTTATTATAAATTGGCGTACCATGAATGATGATCCCCACATTTTGCACATTGATTCTTCTTTCTTTCTGGCGTTTTTTTACATCAACACAAGGGACACTTTGGAGAATGTCCACACTGGTTATATATACATATATATTTATATACATATACATTATATGCTTTAGTGCTTAATGAGATTAATAGCAAATACATTGTAGTCATGCTATATATATAACGTGTAGGTAGACGTGTAATGACAGTTTCGTGTCAGTCTTTAACCTTCCCATTCATTACAAGAAATTGGAGTTTCATCAAGTTATTTTATGGCTATACCAACCAGCTAAACTTCACCTTGTTACTTGAACTAGGTTTATTCCTTCCGTTCCTTCGTCATAACAGTACTAACAAATCATGATGAAACTCATTAATGATCATCGAAAAAGGAGAAAAATAATATGAATTTACCTTTTGGATAATTAGTAACCTAAACCTAACAAGGGAAATGACACACGAAACAAAAAACTTTTCATTACATGAGCGAATTATTGACATTCAGCAGTCTTGCCTATGATGTATCACTGGGGATGCCTCTCTATTGATTGATGCAAAAAATATCATCCAACGGGCTTTTCATGCAGCAATATTTTATGCTTAAATTAAAAATTTAAAAAAAAGATGACTTATTTATTAATTAATATACCTGAACAAAATCCAGTCTCAGACTAATCCCGTCTCTGGCTTGGCTTCGTGCTCCTCCTCACTCTAGACCGCTCCATTCCACATTTCCTCTCAATCTCAATATTATTATATTATAATTGTACTATAGGTTTACTTTTATTATGGTCGAATTTATGAAAAAAGAAATTGAATCTGAACAAAGAGATGGGATTATGGGATGCATGCACAAGCCGAGAAAGTGAAAAAAATGTATTTATTGCAGTAGTAGCATTACGAGCAAGTGGCACAATTGAAAATCGGTATAAACAAGACGGTGCTGGGCTCCAGGCGGAATTACAAACTGGGGCTCCTTTGGTGAAGTAATGTAGAATTTTTGTAAAGCTGCGGAAGGAGTCCAGAGTCCAGTGAAGTGATCATCCACTCGGCAACAACACGATACGATACAAAGTCAATTATTTGTGTTTCCAAATTATTATTAGTAATTGGCAGTTGCTTTGTTGTCCAAATGGTCATAGGATTAGTTGGTGGTGATATGGTGTATGTCATACAACAGTAACCACTAACACCACACATTATAAATGAAATTTGGGTAGGTAAGGTAAATATATTCACATCAGTCAGTAAAATGTTCACATTCTTCAACATTCGTAAAGGAATCCTTGATATTGATAATGTAATAAATACTTTTGTGCAACTGGCTTGGTTTGGACAGGCAGGACGGATATATGAACATGGGAATTGTTAAGTTTGAAACGGGGTCAGATTATTGGAGTAATTGTAATAAAAGCTAAAAGTAGTAGTGGTCACCCTCTATCACAAATTCATCGTTGATCGTCGTTAGTCGTTGGTGGTAAATGCCATCATAGTCGGGATGAGTACACACTTGACGACCTCAGTGGTCGCTGGAGCAGTGCCGCACTTTTCGACACATCATGGAGCCTCCACAGTCACAGTGACTTCCGTTAACAGTGTTCGAGTTCATGCGGCGCCCCAGTCATCCAAGTCGGTCTCTACTCCAATGCCATGCGTTGTTCCCTCTCCAAATGTGAATATAGCTAGTAAACGGGCCCGTGTCAGCAGTAAAGACGCCAGGGAGCCCAGGAAGCACTCCATGTCATCAGAAAGTGTTCCAAGTCCGTCCGCAGTCGCTGCTGGAACGAACAAGTCGAACGAAATCACGTTGGATTCTGGTAATTATCATTCATATCATACTTAACTAACTCGCTTATTTTTATAGCCAACTGAAAAGAAAAGAAAGGCACAGTTTAAATGGGAGAGAATATTTTTTTTACAATTTTGTGTATTAGACTTGAGAAACATGATGCACGCGTTCGGTGACACGTACAGTCCCCTTGAAGAATCCATTCGGTTAATGGAATCCATTCTGCGACAGGAGCTTCAGGGATTTGTCTACGTGTGCGACTCAATTGCTGGAATCAGCGGTTCCAAAAGTCTGGGACTACAAGAGCCTATTTTTGCCATAAGAAATGAGAGATCCCGGCTGATAAGGCTTTTAAAATACTTTGGTGAGTTAGCTTTGTAGATCTCTGATTTGATTAGTTCATTGATGGATATATTTCATGTATTTTTTACTTGTAAATGCAGCAACAAAGGACCAGCAGCAAAAATTGATGCGGTTGAACCAGATTAGTCAAGGGGTCGTGGCCCCCTGCAAATCCTATCTTGAAGAGATTCGAAACATTTTAGACAAATTGGATGAGTCTGGGGAGTTTAGCAGACTACTCGACTTTGATTATATTATTGAGCCTACGAAAACAGAAAAGGCACTTCGAGCAGACAAAATTAGCCAAAAAATAAGCCATCCAAAGTATTTAGTTTACTCAAAGGCCAGGTCTGTCTCATTTGCACGGAAAATAGGGAATTTACAAGACTGGGTCACACTAAATACTCGTTCTGAATTTAAAATGAGTTCAAACTTCATGGATGTTCTTTCATTCCTCGCCTACGAAATTGTATCGCAGATGGTCGACTTGGCGTTTATTGTGAGGCGTGAGCACGTCACCAATACCAATCCAATCTATCGGATTTTAGATTCAAGAGCAACCAATCCTGAAACCTGCATGTCCGCTCCGGCCTTTCAGGTACCCGTTCACACGTCGGAAACTAATGTATAAACTTGGTTTTTTGTGTATGTCACGATATGAGACTGATTGTAAGTCATATTTGTCTACAATTTCTTACAGAAACGAAAGGATGATCAGTGCAATAGTGTTTCAGAGATTTTGGTTCAAGCCAGTGAACTGGAAGCAAAGCGTCTGAAAAAGGTTTAAATAAATTACTAATTTACTAAAAAAGTGAACTAGTGCTTAATAGCAAGTTGTAAAACATGTATAAAAATATACTCATGAATTTCAATCCTATTTTTTTGCTGCGCTTTTAGGTTGCTTCAAACAACAAAGAGATTCAAATTACAAAGAGCATGTTTGCCCTAACACCAGCAGAAATTGCAGAAGCGTATACCCGCTTTCAGAGATGTGTTCCGCCTGCAATGTCTTACAAAATCCGAGCTGAGAAGATCCGACGAGCTAATAATCAGTATTGAATAAACTATGTCATGGCCAATCACCTCATTATATTCGTCCTCTGTTGTGGAGTTATAAATATATAATTTTAGTGTATGTATTTATTATTATTACTTGCAGCGTATTATTATTAAGTTTGTAGCTTCACAATGTATTAGTAACTGTGTTTTTAATAATTAGCCAGCTACAATTTTAAATCTAATTGCTCCTGTGTCTGTCCGTTTGAGTTGGAAAGTAATTGTACCTTGTACCCTGTGATCCGCTATTTACTACATTTTTGTTTAGCTTGTCTTACAATTAGAATGGGCACCAAACACACTGCTGCTAAACTAGACATTCTCAAAATTTACAACGAACTTGTTATTACTGGATTTCCTAATGTAAGAAATAATGTTGTTTATTTGCGTTTTACGATAGTTGTACTGTGTATTATGACTATGACTAGGTATGTAATTCAATCTATGTCCGTTGAACTGTCCAAAACATGAAAAAGCTTTGGTTGCGTATCCCGAAAAAGTCCGAAACCCCAACAATTTAAGCAGTTTTGGCACTTGTTGTTAGTCGTGTTAGGAAGGTAAAGGTAAAATCACACTAGATCTCAAGGACACATTTTATTATTATTAGGTATGCTAATGCTACATACCTTACAAGTAGTGATTAAGTATTAATATCACCATGCCGTTTTTTAATCTTAATAATATCCATTCATCAGTGGCACATTATAGAAACGAAATAATCGTACACAGTAGCTTTAACTCGAAATCTTTTAGAATTAAGTAATAGTTATAGTTAATTGAGTTTTGAACATCTGTAAAAGCAACTGGCCATTTAATCTGATTCAATTAATATTATGCTGGTAATTTATGAGAAGACGAGCCAGGTGTATTGTTATGCAATTGAAACCTGTGTTTCCTTAGGCAGTCGAAAGAATACCTAGATTGGTAACAACTGAAATATTATATGTGTCTGTAGTTTTAAAAGTAAACGTCGTTAAGTCATAGTAGCTATCGACCATCTCAAGTACGAAAGAATTACTCTGGCAGAGAAAGCCCTTCGTGTTAAACTAATTGTAAGTTTTGTATAAGCTGCGTATCACTGGTTTGAGACATTATTTACTACTACTTATGCCCGAGAGTATTGTAAATTTAATTGACAATAGGAAGGGAAGGGTGTTGTGTATTTTTAAGTCCTGGAAGTGCAAAGAAGTTCAGAGATCAATTATTGACGATGGATTCGATGTTGGTGGGAGAGCGGTACGTGAAAGCACATTATGACGCGATCTCGTCCTCACCCGTGTAGTTAGTTTGGGCGAAGACTCACAATCAGTTACCACAGAAACAGAAAATGGAAGTGAACTCTAAAGTCACTAGAAAGACTGATAATTGATATTGTCGCGAGAGAAGGAATTGCTGTAGTGTTACGGATGTAGTAATAATATATAATCGATACCTGCTGTTATTCGTTATAAATATCTAATCCCAGGGTACCTGCTGCTAGACAAAACGGTTTTGTTTCTCGGACCGCTAGTTAGAAGAAATAAGCAAACCGAGTGTAGTTTTCAAAGTGCAATTTTCATTGCATATATTATGGAAAGTATAATACTCATGCCGTGTGTACGTAAGTAGACCTAAGACTATGTTATACAGTCGCCATGATTAAATGTATTTATTAGTGGACGGATTTTTTTTTTGTAAATTAAGGTTCAATAAGTAATTTCTTCTGCATAATAAAATTGAAATCATGACCACGTTATTTTCAACAAGTTTTCTAGAATTTCACACAAAATCAAAGGGGGGTAATTATTAAAAGGCAGTTGCTGGGGGATCCTGAGAATCGCCTAATATTCTATTGACGAAATAACGACGATAACCGTTGCAATTCTCAGCGTTATTGTGTTGATTTAGGAGCATTTACCTCATTACCTCACACAAGTCCTATTATTATATTCGTTTCCGGTGGAACAATCTCGCCTCATTATCAACCTTGAAGCCAACAGCTAGAATAATATATATATGATTTGTGTGATGAGCTTTTGAATAGAATGTAAATCTGTATCAGCATGAATTCCAACCTCTTACAGCATCTTACATTTCCATCTATCATACCAAGCACAAGGTCAATTCCAAAATACATCACAATCATAAACAAAAATTGCCAACTCGTCGTTCTTAAGTACCGTTTATTCCATTTGCTACATGATGAAACTATAACCACTTTCTAAATGAAAGGAATCCGCGAAATAGCTTAAACGAGCTGCATTTTTTTACTTGAGATTCCTTTGGATCGACTCCGGCGACGATTGCCATACAACTTTGAGAAATTATATTTACCAGAAGATCCTTTTTTATAAACGCAGAATGCCAATAAAACCATGTTCAATACGTAAAGAATTCATGCGTGCATACGCGAGCTAAAAATTCATGAATGAAACAAATCAAAGTGCTATAAAAAAAGCTACGGATTTAAAAAAAAAAACTGTTTATTTGTCCATTTCCGAGTGGAATTTGGATACTACTTTTGAGCTTTCCAATTAGACGGCCCTATTCAGCCGCTTTTCAAACACCTAGCTCAGCTCCAACCAAAATTTGTTTTCTCAATCTTCATTTATTCTGCCATCAAATTCAGAAAGTTGAGACTGGAAATAAAAACTGTTTGTTGGTCTTCCTGCTGCTGACTTGCTGCCAGAGTCAACATTTATCACTGATGTAGCACATGATGTGCCAGTTACAAAGTTAAAAGCAAGGTGTGATTTTTTTATGCTTTGCGTGACTCGAACAAAAATAGGTTTGAGTTTGAGTAGTTAAGTAATAAGAACTGGCCTTTACAGGAATGGTTCAAAGTTGAAATAACAAAAGCCTGGAGCATCAAGATTAGCCACTATATAGCTACATGTTACACAGATATATGTATAATTCACCGTATTAGTATGTTATAGTACGACGGAAATTGCAAATTATACAGACAGTTACTAAAATGGCAGAAGAACGGAACTACTTACGATTGCTGCATGTATCTCGGGGTTAAAATCGACACGATGAGGATCAAGTAGACTTGGGAGGGGTTTCCCTTCCTCTGAAGTTGCAAAACTCTCGCCGAGACAACTGGAACCAGTAGGAAATTAAGGTAAACCAGAGAGAGTTCGGATGATTATGATGGAGTAATAATGTCATTTGATAATGAAACAAATAATGATACATACAAAGAGGAGGAGTTGATGATGGAAGAGAAATCGGAAACTGGAAAAGATTGGGAGAAATAGGAGCGTTGACCTGTCCTTCAATAATCGCCGCGGACAGGAAATACGTGCGAGTGTGTGGGAGGATGATATGGAAATTGAAATGTAAACGGGGTGGTGCTGCGTTATCCGCTGGCTATGCCTGTATAGGTATTATTCAACTTGGCATATTTTTGAAGATGTTTATAAGTAGGGGAGAAATGTTGTTTTGAGCTTTTCACTTTTCATTTACGCAACATCTCTCTATCTAGGCATTTTCCCTTTATCACGTATCCCGATTATCCCTTCGCGTCCGCGAGCTTCAATGCTAAGTAAGAGCTGCGGAGCAAAACTTGTGGATTTCATAATAAGTTTCAATTTGTGCTACAAGATATACGACGTGTAAATGGATAAAGCAGGCACAACTGACTGATGACTGATGATGACGGAATGGAAATATTTACAAATTCGTGATTGAGTTTGTCTAAAACTGATGTAATGGATTTTATTTTGCTTTTTTAGCTCGTAGCAATTTCGCAATTAGTTTGATTGTGCTAAGTGTATTTAGTAAATAACAAAATCCTACATGTCATCATCATCCACCCTCCTACTTACTTATTATTACAGTCACTTAAACTTCTGTGTAAGGTAGGCCAGTCCACCTACAAATTTTAGCAGATGTAAAAATGTAAAGTGTAATAAAAATATCTGAAAACGTAAACATCCATTGTCAAAAGGTCCTATACCGCATGGTGTAATCGCGCTTATTAACTATCCTAGTCCTCCAACCCCATCACGATAGACACATCTATCTATCTACTCATTAAAACTTGTAGTAGGTTTCACTGAGGCTAATGTTCCCGAAAGAAAACTTTCATTTTTCTTTTTACTTATGTTCCGACGAACAGGCATTATTTTCGAGTACTAATATCCAACTCCCGTGACACTAATATTTCAATAGATCTCGCAAGCACAACTCATTACGTCAAGTCGAGAGCCACGTTTGTGTTTTAAAGAGGCTAATTATACTAATACCAACCAAGGTCTGCGTAAAAAGTATGCAGGAAGCAGCACGCCGTATATCAAATACCATGCTAATCTATGAAATACGCCTTTTATAGGAGAAGCACGGAGGATATGACAGAGAGTGAAAGAGGAAAGTGAAAAATCCGGAGCAAGATCAGGTTTGAAGAAGAAGAAAAAATGTAGAAGCCCAACAACCCACACATGCACACACACAAACATGACGATGAGCTGCTTCCCCATAAATTCGGGACATCACTTGTTAGCTCTTCATTCGCCACATCACCACCAACGTGGTCTCATCCTCCTTCAAGAGCAGCATTTCCAGCCTTGAAACTAATTGGGAATATCTGCCTGCATTATTCTGTATACAACAAGAGTAATAACTTGGTTCGAACAAGAACAAAGTAAAAACAATAATAATTATAGTTTAACCTAGTCAACGAACGAAACCAAAATTGTGTCTAGGGTTTAGCTAAAAATATCTTGCAGGAGCTTAATAACTGACAAGGAAACTCCCTGTTGTTCGGGTCAGTTATCGGCAACTTTCCTTTTTAACTCCAAAACCTTTGAAGTTGCGAAACTTTATAATTTAGCGACGTAGAAATCACGGAGCTCAGCAATCTTCTAGGTCAGCACACTATCGTCACCAGTATCATCCTTGCTGGAAACCAACAACTTTTGGGTAATTACGCAAATAATCTTTTTTTAGTTCCCTTTGATTTCTCTAACAAGTGTCAACTTGCCCCTATCATTCCGGCTAATGTCGACGTAATATAACATATAGGCTCATAACTTGTTACCATATATTACCCTGATAACCAAAAAAAATATATCGTCGATGTAGTATGTTATGTCGTGTCTCGTGTCTCGATACGCTTCCCCTTCCAGCAGTTCCTGGATTTCCTGTTTCCTACCCTGCCTCACAACGAGTGTCATGTCACATTGTGGTGGAAAAATGACGTTTCCTGCGGAGGGCCTGCCTATAGTGGCCATTGTATTATATTTTCTAGGTAGGGAACTCCCAGTTGACAGTTAGTAGCCTCATATTTCATTAAGTAATTAATTAGAAATGACTTGGTTGAAGCAGACCCTTCTTGTCAATGAGCGACTAGTCTCCGGGTTGCTCCATAATATACTGCTGCGGTTGCGGTAGTGTGGATCCAATTTGGGGCGACGTGAAACTAGTTGGATTTCCTGTGTTATTATTAATTTTTGATTTTATTATCATCTTACCTTCCCAAAAACGAGCCACTACTGTCGAGGGCTTTTAATGGTCTGTGTGACAGGGAGGCAGAATATTGTGACATTATCATTTCCATGAACATGGCTTATTCCTTTATTCACAACTCATCCTCTAATTGACTTCAACTCTAATCAACTCCAGTAGTAGTAAATTCATTCAGGGAAGCCTGTCCGGTTGACAGCCTTTCTCGGATGTTGGGTTGGGTTAAGATTTTGGCTGATTACGCATTCACTTGTTAGCAGGGGGCACGGTCGAGACTCCGCCGCACCGCCACCACCGTCCACCCACAGTCTTGATTATGTTTGTTGGGCTATTAGTTTACCTAAAAGAGCTTTCACCCTCTTATCTACGTTCTTACCACCACCGTACCGTTATATATCCTTCCTTATTATTATATTGTATTATTTGTTTTTGCAGCAAGAGCCACAGGTCGGACATCAAAGTGAGAGAATGGGAAACGCTTTTTGGTACGGGGGAGTCTGCTTGTTTACACTATTTGTTCATTTCACCACAAGCCTGACGGAGGCGAGGTCTTCTTCTTACCTAGAGACCAACGAGGTTTCGTACAAAGTGGATCAAAAGGTAAGAGAGTACCACTCTGCCCCTTTTCCCCTTTTGTCTTCTCACATACTTGGCATACTTTTTTAGATGATGACGATTTGAACTAGTTTCATAGAATCAGGTAGAATACCTGGACAAACTCCAGGCTTTCTACCTGCGGAAAGTATATATGGTAGTATGTGGTCATGTTCTTGAATCTGTCGACTGGAAGCTGTGGAACCCCACAAACAACATGTTGTTGCGTCATATGCTATGCGTTAATATTGGTGTTGTTAAGACAGGCTAATATATGGGTCTAGTTCTGGCTGGGTACTCGCAGGTCAAATTTCACTTTAGTCGTCATCGCTGCGTTTAACGTAATGGGACACAGTAGTAGTTCAGAATATAAGCTGCTTATTTGCTTGGTAGGTATGTATGTGTGGAGCCGAATGGGGGCACATCTAATCTTTAGCTTTGACGGAAAAGTTTTTTTGTTAGCACTGATGTGGTCAATTTGGTTAAATTCCAAAAACTGTCGATACCTATAGTCAAAAAACACATCTCTGACGACGCTGCTGGCCTTTGAGCTAGAGTAATACGATGCGATGCGATGGCTCATTGATCCGAAAGCAGTTATTATGCTTTAGTCTAACTAAATTAGACGTGTATAAGATTATTTCTTTAAATGGAATAAATGAGCGAGAAATACTAAGGCCCAATTCAAGTATTATTCAAGACCATTGACGTCGACGAGAAGGTCAAATTTATTCTAGATTTTATTTCTTCATCTTTAGGCTTTGCAGCTTCCCACTTGTGCTCCAGATGCTATTTGCGGGTACTTACAAGCAAACGTAAGAGGTGTCAATTTCCAACGGTTGTGTGCTTGTTCAGAGGGCATCTCAGCTTGTCCCTTGAATTGGGATGCGGATGATGGGCATTCCATAACCCAGGGATCCGATCAATATAAGGTAAAGACAATTTATTGGATGCTCTATTGAAATGTGAATACTACTTGTCTATGTAATATGATGAACACCTGCTAGCATACTATAACACGGCATGAATTTCATTTATCCACCCACGCGTCCTTGTCTCGGCTAATGTGATGCTAATATTATTATGTTGTTGTCCATATATGTAATACTCTCATTTCGCCTGTATACTTTTACACCCATAACTGAAATCATCCTGTTACGACCCTCCTCCCTTTTTTATCTCTGCCATAAAAGTTGAATTAATTGCATAATTGACGACCACACATTACGATTTGTTTAAGTCATTCCCTCTCGCCACCTGAACATGATGCCGATGCCACACAACAGCCAAAGAGATTTCTTGTAACCCACCCGCTCCAAATTAATTTCACAGAATCCGTTGTAGGAACAGTGACATGATTCCACAAGTATGTGAACCGTAAACTAATAATGCTATAATATAATCGAGTATTGCTAAAACTAACCATGGGATTCGGAGAAATATATTGGTCGTTGCACGTTACACTTTTCACGCGGCTTGTTCGCGTCCACTAGCTACTAGAGTTGTGGAGAAGAAAGCCCTAATCAATTTATTTATGAGATTCATGAGACTCATATAAGTTGTCGAAAAGTATCTCAGGAATGCCAAGTTTTGGGAAACAAACATTATTAGCTTTTCTCTCTGTCAATCAGAAATTCCTGTGGTGAGCGTAGGAATAGGAAACCACCAGAGGAGCCAAAGTGCGTAAGTTACATGATATCTAGTATAATACGGAAGCTATAGTGAGTGGCCCGCAGCAAATCTAATTACGGCCATAAGTCTAGAGGAGAGTTTAATGGCCAGTCTGGCAAATGGATCTTGATTAATGTCATGTTGTAGCACTTAAAACGAACTCGAGAGCCTGTTGCAAATGAAAAATAAAATCCCTATTTCGTTGTTGCTAAGGTCAGACAGTTCTATAGCCATACAGCTAGCCTAAGAAATAATGCATATATTTTATCCACTATCATACAAGGATTGCACGAGAATAATATATATATATGTGCAACTGCTTTCACCACTTTCAAAATTTCAAAATCCTAATTTCCGTTTATCGAACTTGAAGACAATACGTTTCCAATAATGAGTGTAATTAGAGACCTCCGTGATACGTTCCACTTAGTGGCGGAAACAGTTGATGATACGGTAGTTCCGGATGGAATGTGTCAAAAAAATTTCTCCGAGAACCTACAGGTAGATAATTACATGGAAGCTGAGAAAGTGGAAGTGGATGATTATTATGATTGTGCTATAATACTTGAAGTTTGAACGACCCAAATAGGTCTGTGAGGTAGGTGAAGCAATAATTTTCAAACCTTAGCATAGCACATATCGTATGCCTTAGCACTTCGCCCACCCTTGTCATTTGAGAAAGTTCTTTGGCTGTAAATTGAAGTAAGTAGTTGGAAGAGCAAACAAAGTGGCAAATTTCGTAAATTAGCCCTACGGGAAATTCCAACCAAAGAGCCGAAACTTGAGGAGTGAGAACACATTACGGCAATGCAACCTAATACACGAAACGTACTATACCTGGAAACTTTTACGTCATTGACTTGAAGAAAGGAAGAGAAAGCAGAGAAAGTATCGTGTCACTTCCAAGACATCCTCGTGCTGTGTGTGTACTATGCATAAGCTTATTAAAGACTAAGCTATTCTTGAATTTATAATTTTGCTCTTATGCCGAGACTATTAGACGGTTGTTGAATGGTGTGTAGCTTTTTTTTCTCATCTCTTGCCATTTTGTGAATAATATGTAGAATTTGACAATTGACGAAAAATGGAAAATTACACAACTGTAGTGGTGCCATAGTTGTCATTGTAGCGCTCCTTAGGTAATTTTATACGGAGGCGAAAAAGCTGTAACGTATTTCGGTAGACGCTATATCTATAGATAGAATTAGGTAAAATATATTTGGAATCAATTTATATTTTTAGGCTTCATACACATTTTGCGAATGATCCAAGCAATAATTTGGGGTTACACAGAGTCGAGATCTAGTTGCATAGTTGTTGCATTACACCGCACTTTTCCGTGTTCCGTAACTGAATGGGAATTGAAGTGATGTGTTTCCCGTCAGTCATGTACTTTTTAAAACGCATTTCGTTAGTGCACATTTTGCCTTATAGTGTTTTCGACAAGTAGTAGCAGTAGCAAGCAGATAACTCTTCCTATTTATTCTTCTTTACAAACCACGTCGCTCTTTTTGAAGGGAGGATGGTCCAGGCCCAACATGTCGAAAGGTTGACTTTGGCGTACTCACAAACAATGGATGGGGATGTTGATTCACCTCAGTAAAGGTGGTGCAGCAACCGCACCGCCGTTGCAAAAGACCCTTACCTACCTGCCACCCAAGCATGTTGAATTAAATGGATGACTGAAAACCAAAAGTCGGGAATAAAGGCCTGGCTCAACAAATTTAGATAAAACAGGCGTTCCATGCCCGTTTTTCTTCGAAAATAGGATACCAATTTAGAAGAAACGTAGGAGTGGAAACGCCGCCGTTAGCTTACAATAAACACACCTTTCATTCATAAATGACAGTGCGTGGGCGAATACGGGTTATCATCGCAATAACATGAGGACTCTAGCAGTTTCTACTTTGACTCAACCTTTTCAATCAAGTACAACTACCGTTTCCTCAATTTTTTGACGTTTTGTGTAATTGCTGAAAAAATCGCTCTTGGCATGATCCGCGTTATAATATTTCAGCAGAGTCCCACTCATTGTCAGACGGATGTTTCCCGTTGACAACCTGTCCCAACTTTCCCCGTCTTGTCGCTAAACCACATTGCAAATCTAATCATGCTTCCATTTCCATCCGTTCCTAATTTCTCGTCATCAAGACACGCTTTCTGGTGGTGACGGCCAACGTCAAAGTAAATTTTGCTATTTTTGTTTAACCTTTTTTTCTATACCTTTTGTTTATTAAATGTGACAAACGCAACCACCTATGTATACAAAAAAATAATCGTCGCGAAATGGTAGGATCTTATTTGACATTTAGTGAGAACGAAATACACAAATTTGACATCCACCCCACATGTTCCTTGCAACTGACACGTAATCTAATAATCCTGCTAAATTTGAAGGACCACCCACTCCCTCCTCCTCTCTCGCATTTAAAACGCAAGACGTTATTTAAAAAAAAATATTTCGCCACATGAATAATAAATTCCTTGGAAACCCTTGTTAGGAAATCCTGTTTCCACAGATATGAGTTCTCGAAAGTAACAAGTTTAGTTCTGCAAACTCCATTTCGTCAAGCTGATTGAACCAATTAGAACAAGCGAGTCGCTCAGGGGAGATAATCCACCTCTTCTTAGGAAGGAGTATTTATGGAAAGGAGCCCCGCAAACGTCAGCCTCCCCCCCCCAAAAAAAACCAGTTGTACTGTATGATTTTATTAATTTCTTCCAAGACTCCACTTTCACGCACAACCCGTGACCTTCACTGAAATTAATTGAAATAACAAGCACCATCAATTTTTTCCCCTTCAGTAGAGACAACTTTGTCTATGCATTGTGCAAAACAGGTTATTATTACTACGTGTAATATAATACAATTGCATCCTTGTTTTCACAAG
>JAANSN010000824.1:0-30464 GCA_036850665.1 Dicranocentrus wangi
TATATCCAGTAATCGTAATTATTGTAACCTATAATAGTTAAGTATTTAAATTATTTTTATATAAAATTACCAAATCAAACAACCAAGAAAGTTTTTACAATATCTTTATTTCGATTTCGACTAGACATTTTCTGTACATTGGAGGCATGCAAAACATTTTCAGGGACACGAGCTCTCCGATTACGCGGAGGTACATGAAAATTATAACTTCTGTATTTCGAATGCGATCATTCTACAATTACGAACGGAATGCGGATGCGAGCGCGAGCGAGCGAATTAATACTGTATTAATACTGTACACGATGTTCCATTTAAAAAGACTTAGTAGACTTTCAACTGGTTTAACTCATCAAATCCAGCGGAATGGCCTGCATTACGAACGATGAATGTTTTTCCATCACAATGCATCCTTCTCTCTCCTGGAAAACCCCCAAAAAACAGCCGTGAATCACCACATTATCGTTTCATCAATAAAAGAAAGTAAAGAATTGCGCAATGCGAAGAAGACGAGAAACTAGCCACGGTAGGCATGCATATCCTCAATCGCTTGTTCTCTTCATTTCTTACCTCTTTTAACAAACAGATGGGGTGCTCCAGCGTTATTCGGAGTTGGAACTCCTATGCTCGCTGTCGCATGCACGAAAGGAGTTGTCAAACTGGCAGTTCCATTTGTAGGAGAAGTCCTTAGTTGATACTTGCTTGTACCTCGACCAACTCTGCGAATTTGAGAAAGAAAATAGGGTATAATGAGACTCGCAAGATACGATAATTACCTATTTCCAGCTATTAATTCCATTCTCGATAGCCTTTGACGCACGTGCTGGTTCAGTTTAATTAGAAGCACCATACCTTACGAGACCATCTGCTGTCTGAGAAATGCGAATACCGTTGATTATCCAATTTTCCACTCCTTCCTCGGTAAGCCAATATTGAGTTGCTCTAAGGATTTGAATACATTCGTCGACTGCTGTTGGCCCAAAGTACGAATCAGACAGGAATACCGGCGTGGAAAAGTCCCCACTCATGTCGGAAAATGTATCGGTGGTTGTCCGCGTGCCAGCCTGGTCTACTAGATATACCAGGGCGCACTTTTCGCTCGTAAAGCTGACTCCTTTATACCACATTTTAGCATACCTGCATAGTGACAATCAGCAATAATTAGTCAATGAAAGATTTTTCTAGGTTCTAAGTTCTAATCTATCCTTCAATCACGCTACGCCTATTACTGCAATGCATGCATGTAGATGTAGGTGTGTATAAGTGTATACTTCAGTTCAGGGCTTTGATTGAACCAGCTGTGTGTGCTTCAGAGAAAGACACGACGGGAGCACAATTATCAAGGACAAAAAAGTAAATATGTGGTTTCCCATTCAATAGTAGGTTCTTGGAAAGACTTGAAACTACTACATTGAAACTACTGGAATTCAAAATTACATGGTGGCAGAAGCACAAAGAAGTCTCTAATTTCGGAACTGAGATCATAAGATGGTCGCCGGTCGGTCGGTCGGGCAAGATGTTGGGGTTGGGTTGGGAGTGATCTATACCTATATAGTAGGTGCTTAGGTACGTATTACGTATACTAAAAGACTTGTATTCTATTCTTGCATTAAATGATGAAGTTGAAGTCTATAACTTATGCAAACAGTACTTGACTGGCTTTGTCTACTATAATACTATAAAAAAACTTCTTACTTTGTGTTTCCAACTGGATCAGGAGTAGTAATTTCAACACGACTACCATACTGATAGACAGACCCGCTGGGATGAATCAGAGCAGCAGAGGCTCCATTTGATCCAAGAGCTAGTATGATGTTGCTCTGAAAAGAAAAGAAGACAACAAGATGGGAAGTGAAATGTGAAATGAATTCGGAGAGACAGTAGTAAGCAGCAATAGTCCCTCTCCGCCCTCCACAAGAATAATACCATACATACTGTATCCTTTAGCATTTTTTTCAATTTACAAGACGTGTGGAATGTTTGCTTGCATACGGACGGACGGAAGCAGCATTCATTCTTAACATTCATTTAATTTCTACAATAATGGTTTCTCTTCAGACCAACATTATTTGTAACATTTTTTACCTGATCGTTCAAGATGCGAATGGCCTTATCCACCGTGAGATCAACTCGAACGTCGTTTTGCAACCGGACACTCATGATCCCGTAGTTTGTTACTAATGCGCCCATTGCCATTTCCATTGATTCCCGATGTTCTGGCTAGATGTTATATGGATGTTAGGTTAGTTAGGTTTTCAGGTCTGGAGGTGGTGGTGTACCGAAAGAACCGTACTATTTCCGCTAACTAATATGAATGTTTATTTTAAAACAAAATAAAACTAATCAAAAATAAAATCTGGAACGGAATGACTAGCGACTCTCGGGAGGACTTATACCACAAAAAAGCTCATCATTCATGTGACACGACATGACACTGAAAAATGAAACAAAATCAGTGACGACGATGATGATGATGATGATGATGATTTTCTCTCCACAGCAACTAGCAAACACCAACTTCCTCCCATCCTTCCTTCCAGTCCAGCCAGCCACCCACCCACCCCACCTGACCCACCTGAGCTGGGTTGAGGCAAGAAAAAGTTACAGAAAAAAGGAAGGGAACACAATCGCCCGCAAAAGGATTCAAAATTTGAAACATTATTACTAGAACGTTATAGACGGCGGCAGAGAGCTCTATGCTTTCAAAAACAACAACCAAAAAAAAAAATCACCTCAACGAAGAAAGTTGGTTTGTTCATTCATCGCATCGCATCGTATTGGTTTTCTTCATATTCTGTCTTTCGATGCTGATTTTGCTGATGATGATGCTGATGTTTGCGTATGCTAAGCTATGATGAATGATATTTAATTTACTGGATAGATGTATGATTTGATTATCATGCCATTGCCATATGGGTTTCATAGTGGTGGTGGTGGTGGTGGTGGTGGTGGTACAATAGTGTCATGCATGTGTGCAAAATCGTCTTATAAAGGAAAGTTATATATTTTTCTATCGTATTTCGGATGGCTGCGTGAATGCTACTTGCTACTAGTAAATAATAAAAAAAATACTGGAGAGCATCATAATATAATATGTACCTAATTAATACTAGTAGGGACTATGGGGGAGGGGAAAACCGGAGGCATACATACATGAAAAGAATATTCATTAAAATACACCCTAACATGTGATGTGGATGATGTCAACTCGATTGTGTGTATCCGTTTTTACACTTCTTAGAATGTGTTCCAGTTCCAGTCCAGTGACACAAGTTGCAGACTACCGACTAATAATGAACGAATTGACGACATTGAGAAATTGGATTTTTCCATTCTTCGATCTTCAAGTCAGAAAGTAAGATCAAAAGCAACTGATTTTCAAACTCAAAGATGGAAGTTGAGAAACCTGTATTGTTGGCATAAAAGCAAAGTGAAAAGGCATAATTAATATCCTGTGTTGGACTTTGGAGTTGGATGACATGAAAAACCTGACATTATTGCCATTGTCAATTTTTCCTTGTATACCCTTGATTGCCAAATCATATAGTATACGTGTAACCGGCCGGACAGCTTTCATGACACAATTTGGTCACATTTTTAAGTAGATAGAACCTGTAAAAATAGTAAAAGTTGTGATGTAACCGTAATAAACTAGACATTTCGTAGCAGTGGGCCCCTGGCCACTGGTCGTATATAAAAAGGGTTGCATATTATGATTTAATGTAAGGTATGTAAAGAAGAAAGTGGGTAGAAATGGGTTCACTTCACAGCAGCGTGATAAAAATAAATGCATTTTGTAAGTGAAGTACTGTTGGAATGCAATGAAATGATGCACTTGACTTTATATTCGACCTGCTGCGCATAAAAAATAGACTATAGTCTAGACAGAGGCAGTAATACACCGACAGTGTGTCCATATGGTTCAACCTTCAACCGACCGACCCTAATGTGTATATCTTACGTTACGTTAGTACATTTCACTTATAAAACAGAGTTTTCACTTGGGAATCTTGAGATTATAAATCCCTACGGTTGTGCTTGTGCCACACCTGCCTACAACCTCCTCCTGGGTTTGTTTGTATGTTTCCAGGTGGTTTCAAGTATTCGAATAATACCGAAGAGTTTATCTTGGTCCGTGTGTGTGTTTAGACATCTGTAATCTCCAGGGAAAGCACCACATTGAGATGTATATTTTGCTTACTGGGAATTAGCGAAGACTTGCGTGTATACCTATTTTTGAGATACCATCATCGCAGGATCCGCAAGTGATACTTGAGGTCGGAAAAATAAACAAAAAGAAAGTTTTTTTCTGGCCAGAATGATAGGCATTTCGTTCGACACGATCCGCCATTGGTGACGACGGAGTGACAGGTTTACAGAAATATAATTTTGTACGGAGTCTACTACTGTAGTCTACAGATGAAGGTCAAATTAAATTTCGTTTGAGCATGTACCAGTTTTTTTTTGCAGTCCAGTCAGACAGCGATGAGATGATCAACTAACGGTCTTAAAAACAGTAATGCATATTTCTCCTCTGGAAGGTAGGGAGGGACCCTTATTTTACGAGCCGATGAAGCCAATTAGTTCCTTATGAGTGCCCTATATTTCTTTACTCCTGTAGAAAACTATTGTGCAACGCACCGAGGCGGAACAAATGACAAATGTTATGATGTGAGTTATATGCATTGCTAAAAATAATCACAATAAAAAGTGCATTGCTGCACCCACCCATTGTTCCACCAGTTGGCTGGTACGCCAGTATTAATGTTCGCTCGCAACCCTGCCTGAAATATTACATCAAAAAGAGTTCAGAATTAGTACTTTTGTTCCTGCCACTGCTTGTGGATATAGCTTTTGTTACTTATAGGCTTACAACCCCAACCTAGATTTTCAGGGTAGGCTAATAGAATTACCTATAAGATCAGTGGCTTTCATCCGCTTACCGAAGATTCCAGGGACTCTTTGGAAGCCGAAGTCGACATATTATGCTCGAGACGTATTGTTGCAACACAGAACATTATAGTTACATACATACTACACACATTCTGTGATGTTGCAAGTTGCAATACAGGTGGGCGTGGGTTTACAAAGTAATTCCATTGTGCTATTTGAAAGGTCATTCTATCCTGAAACGAGAGCGGCATGTGTAATTAGCACACTGCACAATGTCCATAGTCCATTCTCATCTTTCTACCTTCAAACAGTGTATAATTTACTCTTCTGTTCCAAGGCGGTTGGACTTTGTTAGTTAGTCGCCGTGCTTCTGTTCTTCTAACTTTGTGAAATCGGTGTACATAAATGATAATATAATATATCACATCACATCACTCACAGTAACCGCGATCGCCAAAAATAGAAACAGCCCTCATAGTTTTCGTCGGGGGAAATGTAAAAGTATTCAAAATATACAAATAATTCACATTTAACCACGGCTTGTGTGGATTTTGGGTTTTCGTGGGTAGGCTTCTTCCTTACTCTTATCGAAGCTGCTGACCGCGGTGTAACCAGCTGCTGATGAATACTCCCAAAAATGTAATCCAGATATTGTGCAAAGCTCATCGTGGTCGTTTTGCTGTGTATCATCCATTTTCCCTTGTAAAATGGCTCTCTACTGCCCTACGTACATTCCATTGCGTTCATATAACATCATATTGCCTTACAAAGTAATGACTGCACTTACTGAAACATGCTGTTATCCCTGTATCCTCTTGTGATGCGTGGAAGACACTTGAATTTAGAAGTGTAAAATGAGGTGTGAGGTTGTATGATTCCATGAATACATGATTCCATGAATACGTACCGACATGCCTACACTACAACTGCCTAGTGCCTAGTATAGACATTTGGAAAGCACATTAGTTTTGTCTGAAAAGGCATATCGGCCATGCAAAACAGTCACGTTGCCTAAAAACTTCAATTTTCTTTATATGATGAAACGTATGAACGATGTTGATAGGCGATTGATAAATTCCCCTCGTGCTTCCGTATAAAAAGTAACGTCAGTGCCGGGAGTGTGTGTCACGTTGTGTAACATAGCATATGTCCATAATGCGTTCTCAATGATGTAATGGAAAAAATCAAATAAAATATTCATTATCCGTACAAATGGTGAAAGGTCACGAAAGGATACTTTGCAATTTTGCAAATAATGCTACACCATTTGACAACACTCCATTAGGCACAGCGTAACGTAATCGATTGTTGATGATGGTTTGAAACGGTTTTCTGAATGGCATCGAGTGCTAAAACTTTGTGATCTGCAACTATGTGTCATGCTTTGATGTACTTCATTATGATAAAATATTTATGATGTAATGTAATGTACAGAGAGTAGGTATGCACATAATCCATTAAACTTTCTTGACATCCTCCTCGCCGAATACCAAGCCAGGGAAGATAAAAGCCATATGGAGCATATTAAACACATGTACGTGGGTTACGTACGGTTACGACGCGACTGCCTCGACTCACTCACTCACTGTATTTTTGAGCCAGAATCACGTGTAATTTCATTTTCCCACAACAAATATAGTGAGATTAAATACCACAAGTTGTTGCTGTTCCCCAAACCCCAGCGCAGCGTCAAGGACATCTGGAAAATGCTTGTGTATTGTGTGCCAAATAAACTCTGGAAAAATTTGACCTGATTAAATAAATAAGTAGTACGTGACGAGGAGGACGACCCGGTGAGTCTAGTCTGTACTAGATAGATTGCTGAGAACTCTGCCAACTCTGTCTCTAAACACAACTTATTCTCTGTTATCGATTTTCGTAATAGATTGTAGATATGCGTTTGTTATACATTTCTAATTACTACGACCGCAACATTCTCTGTGCATTCAAGAACCTATACTTACACGTACATCTCATTAACGTCAATGCATGGTGTAGTACCAAGGTAAACTGATTGTGAGGATGAGGAGGTTCTGAGGAGGAAGCTCATACTTATGCTCATACTCAATTATTTGTAGCAAAATTCTGGCAGAGGAGGTTTCTCTAGTACAACGTATCAATGAACATCATATAAATGTCAGTCGCATGTTACATAAGAACATCCCTAGTCACATTTCAACTAGCTGCACGGTATGTACTTTGAATTCAGGTTTCATCCTAAATTTTCATTGATGTCAACCTTGATGGAAATACGAGCTGAAGTTTTCGGGGAATTTCTCATCCACGAACAGTGAAATTCTTTCGTCGTTGGTCTCCGGCTCTTTAGTAATCATTAAAATGATCCTTATCCTTATTCATGCTATGCATGCATGTTACATATCACGGTAATTTTTTATGAAAGTGAATAAATCGTTCAGTTTTAATAAACGTATAGGCTCAAGTACGTATTTTAAAATTCATCTCCAACTTCAACTCGGCTCAAATTTTTGAAGTAATGAAATGAATTGACAATTTAGCTACATTGGCATTACCTTCAAAACTTAAAAAGATTAAATCCATACTTCGTTGATATACCCTATACCATAAACGTAAAGGGATTCAATGTTTTATTTTAAAAACGTCATGCATGTCTAAAAACTACAAAAAATTACTGGTACAGTTGGAAGAATATATCTATTTTCACTGTAGCAAATCACAGCCCAACTGTGTCACGGTTATGGTTGTAAAAACCAGACATTCCAAATCTCGAATTTTAATAATCATAATGAATGACTAAGTTGTTCATGGCTGGCATTAACGATAAATTCCTGCCGTTGAACTCGTTCCTGCCGAGTATTTTACATATTATCCCATAAACTCACAACCATGAACGGGGTAATTGCTTCGAATCGCGAATCTTTCCTCAAGAGATTCTCCTTAAGTAAGACATTTTTTGGTAGGAAATGGGTTCCATATCCAAGGAGCGCTTCTTCTACAGCACAGTGTGTCCTTGATTTTTCTGTAGCTCATCGTTTTATTTATAACATTACTGTGATAAACACATTACATTATGTATGTAGTAACCCGACATTTCATTTATCATTCTATGAACATAATGTGTGATATCCGTAATTCCAACCGGCAACCAAATGTGTGCGACATCAAGCGATTAGAAAAATAGGATAGCTTGCCATAACAGAATAGGTTTTTGAACCGGTGCCATAAATTGGGATGCTTAACGTTGGCCAAGGGGCTCATTCATTATCACTGCTAACAGCACCATCCTGAAGGCTTACCAAGTGGAACAAGAGTGTGAACAAGATTTTTACTTTCACATCCCAAGTGTAATAATAACTAACGAGAAAGCTATCGACAAGATATGCATGCAAGACTTTCTGGTAGCAAGTAAGTATCAGTAAAGGATCTTGACAAACTGTGAAGGATTACTTCAGCAAGACTGTGTATAATGTATTCGTATATTGAGGCAATCTCAAAATAGCATCCTTTACATGTCTAAAGATCAGGGAAAGCAGTAATACGACACGAAGAAAAGTTTTTCCATACTTCTTACAACCGTAGCTTATCCCAATTTTATAGGAAATTGATTGGGCTTCTAACCATAAATGCTGGAGAACTTCCTTTGTAATAATAGGGGCTATGGGATAACAAAGCCATACGTGAAGAGATTTATTAAATAACACGTGATGCCTACTGGGTTACATCCGTGCTGAGCTAGGTGTATCCTATTACCCTTCTAGTTCCAGTCCGTCCAGTGTCACCAGTTATCGACTAATTACGGAGAATTTGGCGTCCGTACTACCAAAACATAGTTTGAATTTTTCCTCTCCATAATATTCAGACGTCGTGAGCAAAAGCGTAATGAGAGTAACAGAACACATTTCCATTCAACCAAACGACGGTTTGAGCATTGCTGAATAGCTTATGTTGATGTGGACAAAAAGAAACCCCTTTGTTATTAGGAAGTTCGTGAGTGACATATATGAAAAACGTGATTGTCACCACGTCAAACTTCATAATATTCTATATACCTAACCTAAACCCTTTTAAGCACGTGGTTGTTTACGCATGGAGAATTATCAGATTTAATACAATAAAGTATATAGCAGGGTTTCCGAATATTTCGTCTCGTCTCGTTTTTCGAGATTTTCCGGTGTCACGGCGCAAAAGGGAAACTTGATAATTATTTGGCGAGCAATTATTCTTGAATTGTTATAATGCACAAAACGAATAATGAATACTGGCGTATCTAGAGAAGACCTAAATAACTATTTCCTTTTTCAATTTGAGCAAGACGATATTAACAAGAAAATACCACTTTATAGGCAGACCAGTGAATATAGAGAGATGCGGGGAAAGAAGTTGAAGTCGTATTTTCTTTCATTAAAGCCGAAATAGGAAATAAAGTACGTTACGATGCGAATAGTGTATTCTATACCTACTCCAAAATGCCTAACGAGCTGGGGGAGTACGTGGAGGCAGAGAGATAGTGCATAGCGCCATACTTTCATTACGATAAAAAGACAACCGTATCTGAACGCTGGGGCTCAGTCAGTGGACTGCCTCTGCACTGCTGCTTTTGCTTTCTGCTTTCCTCTCAAACACACAAGCTCTTCGAACGGAAGATTTACCGTCCTGGCGTTTTATCCCGTGAGCCATTTATTTGTCAGGTTGAAAAGTGTTTTTTTCCTGGGGTTGAAATAAACGGTTATTTATTTACGACATGTAAACGCCATACAGATTGCTCCAAGGTGAAAGTGTTGTACCAACAGGATTTCTCTTTACGCAAACAATATGTGTGAGACTGACTTTGTAATCAAAAGTGATGTTAGTAATGTGCTAAAAGATTCCTTGGTATAACTGTATAAGCTAAACAACCTATAGCTATGTTGTGGTTGGTTTAGGGTTTGATAAGATTTTACCCTTGTTTCTGCAGTTTAAGTTCAAAATGAAAGTAGCCTAATAGGATTTTCCAATAATTTACAGACATAATTAAAATTAAATTTGTGGGGATTTGCAAGTAGTGATCTATTAATTATTTAATCAAAACCAACCTACCTGAAGTGGGACATATTAACGAGCATATATAAATAAAGGGTCTAATTCATCGTCCAGAGAGGTTATTTATTTATATATATTTTATCAGATGGAGCTTAATGAGGACTGAAAAAGATAGCTGGACTTTTACCCTAGTTTGAATTGAGACGAAGACTGTGTGAGAATTAGTGGTCTGCAACCGGACAGTAAACTCCATTCCATTAAACATCGCTAATCTTGTATAATAAGACGTAAAGGAGTGTGTTTTTCCGTCGGAGGAACCCTTAACCCGTGAAGTGACCATTAATTTACTCGAGTAGACATACCCGAAATAAATTCACCGAGAAAGTGTATTGTTTTTATATGATGAACTTGGGAGTGCAAATAAATTCTTTTACTTTCGACGTCGCAAACAGTACAATCTTGCCCCTAGCTGTATGTATATCTTTTTGGGCCCTTGCGTCTCTGAACGGAAAAGGAAAAGTGATTGTTTAAATGCATGAGCGTTTCTTTCTATTGATATCGCCGCTAACCACCAAGTTTCCAGTTTCCCGTGTGAAAGTTTGTGTTTACGGTGGGTGAAAAGCAAAGAAACAAAGATTTCATCTCAAAGAAAGTTTTCTGTTTTACGTGGATTCAGTCGGACAAATACTCAACAAAAAACAAAAGTGCGACCCTCACTCTCCCCTGCCCTCCAAGAAAAAATCCTATCGTGCGTCTTCAATGCCGTGGAAGAAAGGGAAGGGAGAAAAAAGGAAAGCGTGAGGAAATGAGAGTTTTGATCATAAACCAGGTTCAAAATGACTTTGGTCGACTTTCACTCTGCTACTTTTGTGTGCAATGAAGCGTGTCCAAACACGGCTCTTATGTGCCAGCATGAAATATTCTTACAACTTTTGTAAATCCAGGACATAAAGATTACTGTAGTGGGTGCAGTAGTAGTAAAAATTTCTTCTTTTTTTTTACAAAAGGACAACGAGAGCGAGGTTTAATGGCCTGGATCTGAGTACTTTCTATTGAATAACGTCAAGTTAACCACGGGAGAACATCAAAAGAGCAAATATGGCTAATAATCAAAGTAGTGGCAGTGCTTTTGACGATTATGGAAACGAAACTCGGGGCTCCTCAGCCTCCTACGTTACAACGGACGACATCAAAATTATGGTGCCGCAAGTACTTATGGGAAACTGGGGCAATTTATCCGTTCCTGTAAGTGAATGGCAGAAATCTCAACTGGAAAATTTGGAAGAATCTGGAGTGAAGTGCTTGTTGAACATGTGGTTTATCAATCAACGGAACCTAGCACAAGGTAAGACAAATTTTCTTTTTATCACCTACCTATTCATAAAATATGTGATGCTCATGTACAAGTAGGGTCGATATATATGACTCAAAATCAATGAATGGACAATGCCTATGGAGTAATAGAGTCTAGTTTATATAATCTACCATGGTCAGCCAGGTCTACTCTAGGTTGTACTATAATAAATTTTCCCAGTGCGCCATAAATCCCATTTAATTTCTTTCCAGGAACCGTAATACATACAAGGCAGGCTGAAACATCTTGGTGTTGTTACCATTCTGCCCATTTTCTCGATACCCAGTGTTTTCTCTTTTTATGGGCATGCATGTTTCATTTTCCAGTGTGCACAATTATGGATCCTGTCCGTGTTTGATGATATAGTGTTCTTTCTACAATTAATAGCGACGGAATGGATGTACCCATTTCTCTAAAAGGATGGGGGTGTACTGTTGTAACTCCGATTTACAACTTGGCTTTTCCTCCCTTCTTCTAAGAAAACTCAGGAATCTATTCACGGAGGGGACTGCTTTACATTTAAATTGTTTTTGCCAGATTTTTTTGTAGGTGCAGAGATTTATTGCACGCCACCTCATTATACCTTCAAGTTGAAGAGAAACGAAACTTTCAAGTCGCCTGTCATATTCAGAGAAGATTGGTATACACGACGAAAGAGATGTATTCTACATTTGACAAGAAATAATCGAGGCGCTTCTCCACAACTAATAAAAACTTGAAATAGCATGGCACAAGCTTACAAAGATAGGTCGGTAGCGTCTGATGGTAGGAGATATGGCAAAGTTTGGCATGTGGCACGAATGTTGAAAAATAGTTTGCTCTCTCTCTCTCTCTCAAGACATGTTTTATATTAATACCTAAGACACATACGGTTATTATTATGTTCTATGCCTGTGTGCGGCAAGGCAAAACGTGGAACGTAAAATAAGAAAACGTGAAAACGATTGCGTTTTGTCGTTGCATTATTAGCATTCGTGTCCAGACATTGGGACCAAGGGAAGAATATAATCTAATGGATTGACGGTGACAACTTGTAAGGGGGCCAACAGCCAAAACTAATAATAATTCTTTAGGGCCTTCTGTGTGTCCCCCGTTTTATTCGATTTGATCCTTATTACTACATGTAACATTAGCATTCGGAATCCTCGTGGGTCTGTGTTGTCAGATCTTTCTGAGCCTTGAGTTGTGCTTGCTTGAAGGCGTTCTCTGTGATGTTCTGTTACACATATGTAATTGCCATTTCATGATGAATTGCATATGCGTAGGAGAAAACTTCGGTCGGGTACAAGTAAGTAAGATCAAGTACAAAATAGAGCTGACACAGAAATCGCTTCAAATTCCACGTAACTGTAAATTCTCACAGTTTGAGAAGGTAATATCATTTCAGTGCACAAGCCCCAGAATGGGTAAACCCTTGCTTGACGATACTAAATTTTATAGACATGTAGGTTTTTATTTAGCATAACTTCAAGGCTGAGGGATCGCAAATTACATAAAACTTTCTTCCCCCTGGGCGTATGCTCAGCCACCGTGGAATTACAGTGACATATTCAATTTTGCGTGTGGTATATCAGTAATTCAGTAAGCAGCAGGGTTGAATGATGAGATAAATGCCACACGTCTACTTGGGATTATCATATACAACATGTCAGGGAAGATGGTAGTTGGAGGCGTAGTAATAATGAGAATGAGGTTGGTTATAAACCTCACTTACTTTTCCCTGCAATTTATAGTTGCTCATAATACTTTTCTGCTATTGAAGTTTCAAGGAGGCAAAAGTTTTGATTACAAGAGCCAAGTTGATGATCTGTAAGGTGTCTAGTTGCCTCTCCACCATTGTCACAAACACTCATCCCATCACTTTAAATGTAAATCCTAACTCGAACAGAAGGATAGAGGAATTGTGAGACACGGAGAAATGTGACAGCCAAAAGTCAAGGATGAGCTTTATAGCATTATACTTGTTAACATTTTACCACAAAGGTTTTTATCTGCCTTGTGCAGTGATCTTACAAACAACCATATTCAGCAGGCTTCCGTGTTTCTTTTTGTAGAATAAACTCTAGAGCTTTCAAGAATGATAAATGGCGTATCACTTTAATCGAATAACTGGGCGCTAAGTTGTATTATATTGTAGTGTTCGTCAGTACATTGTACAATACTGGAAATATTCCATAGAACGAAGTATATACTAGTATAGCAAAACTATTCCGAAATACGGGTTCAACAGACTTATGAGTAGAAATTACTAATCCAAACAACTGGAGCGCAAAATTACGAAAAATAAACACCAAAACCAGGATCGTGGGCGGACCATAATCCACACTGTTCTAATATAAATTACAAAATCATAACCAATAATGGAATTTACTTAATCATAATCATAATAAACAAACAGGAAGCTGTCGAGCTGTCTACCAGAAGAATCCTTGGGAAGTCTAAAATTATATTTGAAATACTTTTCAACACGGATCCACCCATTTACATTTACGCTTCTGCTGCGGGAAACTCGAGGTGTTAATGTTACTCATGTTGCGTCATTAGCGACGGTGATAAATTACCATTTCCGTTGGGCTAATTGCAGTGAAAATTCACAGGGCTCGGAGCTCATTTAATGCATGACTTGTTTGACGTGTTAATAAGCTGTGTATACGAAACGAAAGAAACTCGCGGTATAAGAAAGCTGACCTGAATATAAAATTAAATAGTAGGTACGTGTACGAAGTAGGGGCGTGCTTTCTAATGCAGTTTCCTTCCCGCTGGCCGCCGCACTAGCAAAATTTCTGAATTAGACATACTTTTGTTTGTTGCGTAATGCATTTGTATTTAGGTTAGTTCGTGTACAAGTTTTAGCCCATTGGAGCAGGTAAATGTTGATGATACCAGACTGGAAATCCATTAGGACGAGAAATCCCTTGTGGTTTATGTGGCCTTTGCGAATACATTTGGGTGGAGTCAAATGACCGGACGAGCATGTTTTTAATATTGGCTTGGAGCCAAATTGGAATGTTGTGGTGTTGAAATGAAACTCGTTGATATGTACCTACTTTTCTTTACTTAGGTAGTGACTCATGTTCTTAATGTGTAATATGTTTATAAATGCTTAATGCCACCGAGGGCCACAAGTCTAACGCGCCAGCGATGACGATCTTGCAATCAAATGTTAAGCACATATTTTCAGCATCTCCATTGGATTCGACGCTATCGGAAAACTTTCCAGCGCTTTTATGCCTCTCGCTCTGGCCAAGAAAACCCGTCAATATTTTTCGGAGAGAAGGGAACAATGTAATACTTACATGATGTGGCAGAGATTAAGAGGCTTTCTTAAATGACGCATGCAAGCTGCCACTCACAGAAAAAACTTTTTCTTCCTAACAGGTATTGAAAACAGAGCTGGGTAAAAGTTTTTTTTCAAATTTTATTAGCCAGCCTTGAAACAAGGTTTCTTCCCTTGGCTAAAAGAAATGTGTCATCAGTAATATTTCAAACGAATGATGAAATCCATTGTGAATGCACATGAATGCAAGTATTGGCAGCGTGAAAGGTGCAACATTTCTATTTTTGAGTGGGCTCCCAGGCTCTGTATGTTACTTGCACATTCTTCTCGAACTGATGAATGACAGATTTAATATTTCATCCATATTTCTCAACTTGTCAAACATTTGTTGGTTCTCTGGTGGTGTTAGGTATTTTCGATTAAATATTTTATGAAATATACCTATGATACAATCGGGAATGCCTTCACTGGCAGTTCCCAACGTGTATAGTGTATAGCCTGTAACCAAAGAATAGGTAATCCCTCTATAGCATTGAAAAATCCCAATGGTAATGATTTTACCCTGGCTCAAATCTAATTCAAACTCTCTTGTTCATAGAAGAGTTTCGAGTTTCGTTTCTGTTGTACAAGTGAATGCGACATCACTAACAATGGCAAATTGAGTTGACACTGTCATTATCATTTATCACATTGAGAATTTGTGAAAGAGAGCGGTTAATGAACATACAAAATACAACGTATAATTGACCTAGTCAACCTGAAAATACAAAAGATGAAGAGGGTCTTTGGTTCAAGTTCAACTTAGGCATCAAACCCCCCCCACCCCCACCCCATTTCATTTCAATCAGAACAGCTAGTTCGATCAGATACATACATGTCGGATTATACTACTTGGCTTGTACCGTGTACCTCACTGAAAGCAAATAGAATAATTGGCCAAATTCAGCTTTTCACACTCTCATGATCAAAGTTCCTGAAATGAACCAACGAATCATTTTGATGGGCCAGCAGCAAAAGGAGCTTAGAATTTAGCGGATTTGATGTGAATTCCTTTTACCCTTCTTTCATGTACGCTGCAAGTCCCAGATTATTTGCTCTGTGTCTCGTCAGTACCTATTTACTTAGCGCCTCATTTTCTAACTTGTCAAGGTCTTATTGTTAGTTCACTGGAGCATTCCATTCCACATTACATCCAGCTGTGTTAAGTCAGCTATATGCCATGACATCATGTACCATTCTCGAACATAAACAGCTTCATATATACCACATCAACCGTTTGAAGCAAAGACCTTAATAAGAAATAGACATTGCATCGTAATGTTAATCAAATGCAGACTCGTGTGATTGAAGGAGTTTGTTTGTAAGAAACCTAAAAAATTTTCCTATTTAAAATACATGGGAAAATTTCGTTGCTAAAGGACACCCAGGTTTCTTGGCATGCTTTCTACAGCCACAGAATGGTTTCATCTATTTATTTTCCAACATCTTTGGTTTGAAGTTCTACCTAATTTTAATTCAAACGGGAACTACTCGATTTAAAGAACATCCGTTTTGCATAAATGGGAACTACGATATCTCCAGTGAAAGAAAACACAAAGAAAATCTCAAACTCGGCTACTAACTCAACTTGACGGCTTGAGACTGTATTTGAAACTACCAAGGCAGGCTACTATTTTTCCATGCATGCATGCAAATTTAAATAAGGTGTCAATAAAAATAAAAATTCATTCAATTTCCAGGAAGTTGAACGCGTAAAGCCAAATTACTTTAGCGTTACAAATTCACAATCGCTTCTTTAATTTTTTCCATTGAATACCTAATTATATTATGAATAATATTAATGGCAAACTAAGTAATTTCGCGTATAAAGCTCAAAGCAAGAACTGATTTGGTTCCAAAATAAAAGCGTAAGTTTCATACATATACCTACCTTATTGAGCTCCAAAATCGTATGAATGATCAAAAAGTCCAAAAAGATTTGCTTAAGCGAGATACACGAGAAATAGTATATGTAATACATCTAGCAAGCATGAAGTTTGCAATAATTAACTCTACTCGCTGAAACTCCTACATACTGTTTTTAGTACGCTTTTGATGTATAAAGTGCAAGTAGGAATTCTTCCTTTGCCCTTTGTATCAAACGTTTGGACATTTTTATATAAAAAATGGCCTTTTGATCATATATTCGCACGAATAACAAACATTTCCTGCTATACTGAAAGTGGAAATTGGTATTTGACGGGAGAGGTCTCGTCTCGTGTTGAAAACTAACGAAACTAAATTTTTCATGACATTTTGTTTGACATAGGCTCGTACTGCAACGCAACCTGGGACAACTTTTACTGCTGGCCGCCAAGCCCAAATGGTAACATTGTTTCCCGTCAATGCTCCGAAATTTTACAAGAAACAGAGCCCTTTGCCCAATATATCCAAGGTAAGGTTTGTTTTAGCGCAAAATACTTAGAATTTATGTATTGGATGATTGAGTGAATATGGAGATCAAACCTCTTAAATCAAATGTTTTTGGCAGTGTGACCTTTATTTGTCCAATATACTTCATAGTCTTGTCAAGAATCGATACATAGGTTCGTATCATGTCACTCGAGTTTCTTGGAGTGGAAATAAAAATTCCACTTTTTCTCTCTCCGCAGGGAGTGCTGTGCGGGTATGCCTCGACAATGGAACTTGGCTCTGGGGTAATTGGACCAACTACACAGAGTGTGCGGACTCCTACGATGAATACCTTCGTCGAACTGTGAGTTTTTGTATATTTGCATGTAACATATCTTTTTCGATGTGGAAAAACTCGTTTCTTGTAGTTTCACTTGACACCCTGATGAATGTATACAGTTCACTGCGGTTCTAGATAAAGTTGCGCGTCCGGTGGGTTAGGACAGTGAAGGATGTGCTGGCTGAAAGCTCGTGTTACATTTTTTATATTATTACGCATCGATATATGCGAAAGAAATATAATTTTTTGACGTTAGTGCATAGTTTGATGTTGGGCAAAAAATATTATGTAGGTTTGGTTCTATAACTATACGAACAACTTGCATTCTCGTTTTGCAAAAGTGAAAGTACACAAATTCATGCATTAAAGTTTCCGACCGGATACTGATGGGAGTACTATTACTAAACTAATGATGTACAGTCGAGATGCGTGATGCAAGACCAGGTTACAATTTCTTATTGAGTTCCAAGAAGTACTATATAATAAAAGTGAGAAAATAATTCTGCGCAGTGAACAAAGTGCTTACATCAAACCAGCAGGAAGTTATTGACAAAGAGAATCGGATAAATGGGGGGAATGGGATTAATGGAGTAAATGGTAAACTAGGGATTTTCTATCGCCCAATGATGAATGGAAAGTAGTTTGAGAGTGAGATTATCTCGACTAAAAGGTTGGTGGCTGGCCCTGGATGCACGAGTCAACCTTTAGGTTGCATACTCTGTTGTGGGTTTGGTGAGGCATAGATATGGGTAATGGTTGGGAAAATATTGAATAAGTAATAGGTATATTCTATGCGAAAAATTTCAGGGTTTATCTATACGCTATAAACCTTATTGGATTTCTCAGGATATTGTGACTTCCGCCGTTTTTATCGATGTGGGAATACGGAATTTCGCCAAAAATGCTTATATGTGTTAAGAATTATGGAGGCAATATACAAAGTATAATTACGGATAATACGGCGATCGAAAAATAGGAAAATACATATTTGCATGGAAATATAATTAGGTAATTCCACGCACTGTCCGGTAGCATAACCGTGTGGCGGATGCGAGCTATGGACACAGTTGGAATTTGTTGAGTATTCAAATAAGCACTAATATTTCCGGCGAACGTACCAAAGTCGGGGTTCTCGTTCCGGGTACTGAATACCTCTTTTCAGAGAAATATTGAAATATCTATGTAAATACTCTTTCCTTCGGTGTTTACCTTTATAGGTATCGAATAAAAGTTAACAATGCGATTTTCTGAATATTTGATGTTTAGGAAGAAGAGAGAGAACTCGTGGTGGCTGTTCAATATATTTTATTTATTGGATCTATGCTTTCCCTCGTCTGTCTTGCAGCTGCTCTCGCCATTTTCTACTATTTCAAGTAAGTTTCGGTCTCGGTTAAGTAAATTGAAGGTACACTTTTAAATTACATTTGCTTTTCATTTTTTTACCACAATTTTTGTTATGAAAATGGGAAATTCTGAGGATTTGGGTACAAATGGACTGTGGTACCGCAAGTCTGCTTACAGAAACTTTGCTGTACTGTACTTCACTTGTAAAGCGATTTCCACTACAGGACTACCATGAATAAATTATAGTGAAAATCGTCACAGCGGCTTGATTTTATGATGATCCTCGAAAAAAGAACTTGACTCTAGTCTAATTCCAGCTTTTATAATGATTCAAGAATCACAATTTTGTAAGTGAATGAACCGCATGATATGAGAATTTTACAGTTGGATGAATTCATATACACAAAACACAGGCTGAGAATTACAAAATGAAGTTGAGAAATGACGAATATCTCCCGTTGCTCCTTAAATTAATTAATTACCTTGTTTGCAATTTGCAAACCAGTAACCATTTCAATGCTTATACTAGCCAACGTGACTACAGGAGCGAGAAGTTAATCTAAAGTACCCCGACAAATTACGTATATTATACCTAGGTATATTGGCTTCTGGAAGTGGAGTTTTGTAAACCAGAATCATTGAAAGAGGATTATATTTGGAACGAGTTTTGCGGCATGATCTTGATATAATTGAGATGACGGAAGAACCTTGGTTAAAGCTCTCATACATGTCTGGAGTTTGACCTACAATGAAAGTTGAGACGGAGGAGTGGATTTGCATGTATGTGCTTTCATTGAGAAAATAAGCTGTTTACACTAACCACCTGCCACCGCAATTTAGATAGACTTAGTGCCACTTTTATGGTCTATAAATAGGATGTTTTTGCTACCGATAGGTATGACAATTAGGGCAAAACAAGTCGTTAAATTATGCCTGGGTTTTAGTGGATATTGGAACATTTACTCTTGTGCCAATTCGCTTGAACACTCTTGATGACCCATAAAGATTTGAACGAACGAAAAACAGTTTTATGAAAAGTTTACTTTAAATAGAATTAGCAATACATCTAAATATGCCGAAAAGTGGAATAATGTTCGACAGGATCAGGAAATGTCCCTATCCATATCCTTTATAACCTTTATGATTGCATGACCATAACCATATTCTGCCGTTTACTCAAATGAACATAAACTTCAAATGACGCCAATATTAGAATTCTTAAGCGTCATTCGACTCCTGCCTGTTGATAAACTTAATATTTAAGTTGATATTTACACCGGACACCGACAGTACAGTCATGGAATGCAATATCGCTCCTGAAAAATCTTTTATGTTCGAACGTGAGGCGTTTCGGATGTCAACCCCTGTTTTTGTTGACTGTTTTCAGATGTTTGTGGTGCGATCGTGTAACAGTACACATTCATTTGATGGTTGCTCTCATGCTGCGATGTACGCTGTGGATTGTCATCACAGAACCCTTAATTTTCAACCGTGCCAATCATTACAGAAATGTGGTAAGTTGACTTGATCACGTAAAACACTAGTCGTGGAATTAGGAAACCGGAAGCAAGTGGATTAAAAATGCTATGCTTACGCCTTTGATATACCTACTTCCGATTAGATTATAAACTCAACTTCAAGGATTTTAACATGGGATGTTACGACTGTTGTTTAGACACATACAAGTCTTTAATATACGCGAAGCAAGTGAAATCAGAGTGAAATGACCTCGAAAAGTTGTTTACGAAATGAAGCGAAAATGATCTTTGTTTGAAGTAAGCTGTGGTTGATATCATCAGAATCCGGAAATATCCAACGAAGGCATTTTCTGAGTCGCAAACAGGAAAGTACGCCTTAAAATATCCTGAGCGTATTCATGGATCACGACATCAAAAACTAACAAGGATGAATTCTTGTGTTTTCAACAACAATCGTAAAATTGTATAGGGTTTGTTACGTGCGTCTTTTACAAATTTTCTGTTGTGCAAGATAAACCTTGTATAAAAAAGCAATCCGACAAATATATCTTCTAGATCTAGATAGGTTCCCTTTATGATGACAAAAACACTAGAAGGACGAGGTGATTTTCTTGATAGTCAATGCAAAACAATACAGTATTATTAAGTTTAGCAAATGTTTGCACAAGCTAGTCATGCTGCACAAGACAAAAATATTGTGCAACTTTCTTACAGGGTACGTGAGGTTTTGATGGTTGTTTTTGAATCTTTAGAAGAGTCATCATCACAAATGAACGCAGACTTTCACTCTTTCTTTGAAATTTCAACAATCTTTCGAGTTTGCGATGAAGACAACTTTTCAGGAAATTGTTAACAAGCAGATTTTCCATATAATTTAACAGCTCTACTGTTCGGTTGGGTATCTCCGCTTGATGCTATCGCTTGCAGGCTTCATCTTATCTTGACAACCGAGAAGTTTCTTGGAAAAAGACGCCTCACTCACTTCCTGTACTACTACCTATCTGGGTTATCATAAAACGGCACATGAGTGCGTGCAACTTTACCTGCGGGGAGCCTTTTCTATTTAAAAAAAAATATCGTAGGGATTGTACGTATTTTGCAGTTTTCGTAATTGGATATCATTTTCAAGTCTTTTGAGTTGTTGTAGCATACGGTTTAAAAGATTACTTGTGGGAATGATACTGGAAGGAAATAAATCGTAAATGGGGTATATTTTTTTATAAAATGTTTATCAAAAACAAGATCCTACTATTATGGCCCACCCCGGTGACCTAAACATGCATAATATATAATGCACTTTCAGGAAATTGTGAAGTGGGCTCATGTTGATGGGACACGTACGTAATGGAAACGAAAATAGATTAAGGCTGTATATAGATGAATCCATCATTTCGGTAGGGCAATCTGTATAAGTCACACACAGCGCAATGTATCTTAACTGCACGTATATACGTCTTAACTTTCTTTTGTGTCAGCCAACTCACTGACAGCTAATAATGGAGCAAATGAGAGGCAAAGCAAAGGATATTTCTTATAAACAGTTGTATTGTGATGGGGAAGGCTCGAAAATACTCAAATGCACAATACCATAGTATATATTATAAAAAAGAGTTTTCTGTTCACCTTGTTATGAATGATTTACTCGTGTTGTTGTTGGAGGGGCATAAGTTTCCAATTTGAATGTATGTAATCCTTTTACGTTGACAAAACAAGGATTGATTGATGACGCATTATTTTTTCTCATTTTTCAGGACTTCATCTGTAAAGCAGTATTGTCAATTAATCTTTATGCCACCGTAGCATCCGTCAATTGGATGTTTATTCAAGGAGTTTACCTTCATGGAAAGTTGACTACGAATGTCTTCGATCGTGGGACGCCGTTCAAGGTCTATTACACAATTGGATGGAGTAAGTTACTTTATATTGCTGTTTTTGTTAAGTCGAACGTACACACAAAACAGTGTCGGAAATTAGGGATGCAGTTTGTTTTGTCTCGGTAAATCTCATTAGGAGAAAGTTTCTCGTTTCAGTTGCTTGTAGTTTGTTTAAGTAACCTTGTGGAGTTCATACATACACACCTACTGCATGCAAGCATTGTTGTTGCTCCTAGCTTGAGGATTCCTCTGATGAACGTATTTCCTAAGGACTGTTACATAACTAGATTCATTTCTGTTCTGATCACAGTAATGCCGTTGATTCTTATCGGAATATACGCGGGAACAATGGAGACATACCACCCAGTGAAGTGTTGGAAGGACTATAGCGATCGCTCCGAAATATGGATTTTGCTTGGACCCATGATGTTTGCACTCATTGTAAGTATATTCATGATCTCCTTTTCAAATTAGAATGGTGAACCATTAAAGATTCAAAGTATAAAGTATTCGTTTCCGTGTTTGTAACACCCGAAAGGTGTCAAATCGCGGGTGTAAGTTACCATTAGTAAACCAGTATACATCAATAGTACTTTATAGTCCGGCTTATATCAAATTGTTTACTTTACGCCTACACATTAATAAGGCCTACTCATGACTCATTCAAAGTGGCTAATATGTAACAATTAATATTATAATACAAACTTCTCAAGTACAAAAACTTTCCTATTAAAACGTAAAAGCAGTTAAAAGTTTAAGGGAACTTCTTAAGCCTGTGTGGTAGAAACTAAACCTTTGGTGTGTCCCATATAGCCTTTTATTAGACAAATATTCCGAATACTCTTTGACTAGACTTATAAAACATAATCATTCACAGAAACCGTTGAAAATTCTCAAGGCATAACTCAACTCGAGAAGGCTAAAGTAAGCAATTTCCAAACCTTTCCAAGAAGACTGAATGATCCTTGAATGCAACTAATAGCAGAGAGAAGTAGATTCAGTTTACCTGACAAGCAAGCATTTTAAACACAGACATAAGTTTTTGGGCTTTCATAAAACTTCCTTTAGTCTCCCAAATTGAGAGTTGAACATGGAAAGTTCGAAACGGGGTAAGTGCAAATCACAATGCACTTTTATATTAAGCAGTCCCTTGAGGTGAGTATCCTGTCGTCTGTGCATGGGTTCAGTGTTGAATACTTTGTAATAAATATGTAAAAACTCGAAAATACATTTCCACTGAGTAATTAATTTGAAAAAGTCCAAATTAAATAGCGATTTCCTCGGGGTTATGTTCCGTAATCACATGGGGAGGCGGTAATAGTAGGCAGGTGATGATGAGCGCGTGACTAACAAACTGGTGGATATGAGCCTCATCTTCAGCTTTAATTTGTCCGTTGTAGAAAGGAATGCAATACCTTAGTGCACTCGTGCATAAAGCTTAATAATCCCCGTTGTAAACAGAATAGGAGTAATATTAATTATGGATCAGTACAATGGATCAGTAATGATCAGTACTTACAGGTATGTGCCTGAAGTTTTAATAGTATATGTACGAAAGTACGAATGGCATTAGTTATGTACAGTTGTATGGAGGAGTATATATTTACATTTACAATTAATTATCCAAAGAGAGTTGTAGGCAATGCAAAATGCAATGAAATTGTATTGAAAATGGAGCAGAAGCTACAAGTATTAGTAAAGCACTTTTGAATCTTCTGGCTCAGGTTACGAAAACGTGATACTTACTTCTCAACTAAAAGCACAATGTTCACCCGATTTTGGCTAGCAATTTCACCTACCCAATACTGTAATTTTCGAATGTTTTTTTACAGGCCAATCTACTATTTTTGATCAACATCATGAGAATTCTTCTAACAAAGGTTCAGCGTACCAACTCATCCTCAGATGCTGTACAATTTCGGTAAGACACTGTCATATTTAAATTGAACATTACTTTAGTTTAGTTTATAACACTCATTTTAATGGGGACCTACGCATACTCCTACGCAGCTATAACCATAGTAGGTCACACATTATGCTTGAAATTTTAGACCATAAGGTATGAACGACACAATATTAAACACGCACGCACACACAACCTACTTACTTACGATAACAAAAATCACAATATTATGTTTTCCGCTTTGGCATGAAAGCACCCTCGAGACAAGCTTTCATGTATTTGGAGGAGTACGAACCTAAGCGTAAGTTTTCATTTCATTAACATTTCACGTAGGTAATTCCAAGAAATACGCACGGAACAAGTCGGTTATTATATAGTTGAGAATGCAAAGCTACCGCACAAACTAATGTTCCGCAAACATAACCTGTATATAGGTATTAAAATGTCTTACTTGCGTTAGCCTTGCTTTACTTGCGTGGCGTCGCTTTGGACATTTACAATAACAATATTTTGATTATGTCAAAAAGGTACCCCCGACTGCTCTTTGTATGTTTAGCACTTCGAAAAAAAAATAAATCTGGTTACATCCACACAACACAGCTACAGTAACTCTTACGTAAATGTTTGAAGAATGATTTGCAGGGCATTATTATTTGTAGGAGGATATAAGTAACGTGTGAGATTCCCACACACTTCTTTTTTAGTGCCATGCATGCGGAAGCTTTACCGTTTTCCAAGAAGTTCCAATTGATAGTGGGTTATATGTGGAATCTGCAATTTTGGTACGAAAACAGGCCTCTCACAGTTAAGTGCTCACGTACGCTTTTCTTTCGAAAAGCAATATTTCATAATCGAGCAAAAAATCTCCTATAGGATACATAGAAGAGTGCAATGTAATGCAAAACAACTCAACCACTCGTCGAGGATAAAATGAAATACCTAGAAGCACTATATGCACCACCAAATTCAGCAATACTAGTAATGATGATTTTGATGATTACCGCACCGCAGGTTTATACTTGAGTGAAAGCCGGATGAAAGCAACATTTACCTATTTTTCCGACGTCTTCTTTACAGATTCAAAGCTGAGTTCACCCCTCCCATTTGTGGCGATAATTACTCGTAATATTTCCTACTACGTTTTGTGTTGGGATTGTGATTGTGATGATTGTGTTTTGTAAGGTTTTGGTTGGATTAAATTACCTACTGCACTTATGCACTCGCTTAAACCGCGGGATTTATATTATAAATTATCTAGCATCGGAGGGATTAGGACCGGGATATACCCTTTTCCCTTTGCAATACCCCTTAGTTACATTACTCATGAAATCGGGATTTCGTAAAATTATATTCGTAACTCATGAAACACGATATATTGATCCGTACCGTACCGTATATCGCAGGTGAATGTAGGATTTAGGATTTGAGGTGTGGTGTAAAAACGTGAGTTCCGTAAATGGTTTCAACGTGCATATAATAACGATTAAATTGATGCTCAAAATAAATATATCAAACTATTATATAACCTGAAACAACTAACTATGACGTAACAAACGTATAGCCGTGTCAAGCAAAACGTGAAAGCAGAATGTTTTGAGTCTCCACAAGGTTTTATGCTGATCACGTTTTCAGTCAAAAGCCTTCTGAAAGTTGTCTTTGTTTGCTTCTTTAAAAGTTGTTGTCTTTTGCTAAGATTTTTCTTCACCAAATGTTCCGGGTAACGCATAAAGGATTGATTTTACATCATTAAATTCACGGCCGTTGCTGACTCATTTTCTGTCGTATTTTCTGTCATTGAGACGTGAAAGGTTGTCTGGTTTGCATAGTGCCGCAACACTGATCTTTACAACGATTTTTAATTCTTGAGTTTATTCATATTTCGTTTCATAGCATGCCTTTGAGAAAGACCTAGGGAGTTGACATAAAAATTCGATATTATAGTCATATAATTTATACAGTATTGATACACTCTTCAAGAGTGGAATCGAAAAGATGCTGATGCTGATGATAAGAAAGTTAAAAGCTACAAAAATCATCGCTAGTCTTTGATCTTTTGGAATAGGGGAAATTGGTTTTAGATGAGCTCCCGTTTTATCAGATCGATATCGAAGGAGACACGCAATAATCCGAAAAATGTACATAACATATTTTGATACAAAAGTGTTTTAAGCTTCATATGCATATATGTACATCTGGAAAATATGCTAACCACTTCCATTTTACCACAACCATGTTAGTAGTAGGTAGTAGGTAACGAGATTCAAAAGTCACGAGTTGTCTCAACCATTTCTTCGAAGAAATTACGTATAAACCGGAGGTTATACTGAAAATCTGTGTTATTTAAAACACCCATCTGGGTTGCGGTGAAACTCAGCCAGTAATTTAATTCTACACTGCGGTTACAAAACAACACGTACTTTTATTGTGGTCGTTAATAACGGAAAATTCTGGGGTACAAAAAAGGTACGACACACTTTGCGGTAATTTCCCGTCAACATTTCATTCGCGAGCGACACACACTGGTACCTAGTAACTTGACAGGTTGGGTGTCGGGTGGTTGCAAACCTAAAATAAAACGTCGTATTGCGGTTATCTGGTAAAATCTGTTATATGTAGATAGACTATTTTACCATAAATTATGGAGAAAGGCTTCAATTTGCAATTCCTCCGCGAAAGCATCAACTTAAGAAGTTTCGCTTTGATTTTAACAACTTTTTCAAGGCCTTCTCGAACAGAGAAATAATCTCTAAGCATTTACCAAAGGATGTGAAATGACAGTGGCAAGAAATTCACTTAACGGGCTTTGTTTATGCGTATGAGCACCCAGCAGGAAATCTAGCTTAATTTAAATTTCCCAATTCAGACAACATGAACGTATAACAAATGCCTTTCCACCTTGACCTTACTGTACACGGTTTACAAGGAAAACCTGCTTTATCAATATTTTTTACGATTATGCAGTATTTTTATTCAAACACTTTTTATGTAAGCACTCTATATTCTATTCTGTCTCATATTTTACATTTTAATAATCACATTCCCCTCTACCGCTAACAAGTTCTTTGGAATCCAGGCAAAATCCTGCACATTGTCTCTCCATTGTTTGTACAAATTGTTCAACCCATAATTCATCCACTTTCCCTGCTCCCTACACCACTAGTCTTTCCGCTCAATTATTATTGTATGACACTTTCCTAAGCAAATTCCTTTACTCTGGACAAACTTTGTTTAAAGTGATTTAGATCGTTGAATGATGTAAGCATGTAATTTTCCTTGTTGTATTTGGAAACTTTACGGAGAAAAAGTTACTTGGTAAATGGCTGGTGTAGCGTAATGTGCTGTAATGACATCAATTTACGAGATTGTACCACTAAATTACACGCAATCATAAAAGATGACCTACTGCACATTACTTTTGAAACCTATAGGGCGCATTTACATCTTCTTGGTTTCGCAGAGCATCTAAATAGGCGAGTAAAGTACTCAAGCCATAAAAACATTCCGCTAGTATTACTGCAGTGAAGGCTGAAGGGGACAATTTTGTTTGAATCTTGGAATTTTCGTGTGAAGCCAAACCTGAGCCTCCGCTGGCCTTGACTCGTCCCACTTGTCTAACGGTGGAGGCGAAAAATTTTGGGTTGAGTTAACCACGGGCAATGCTTTAAAGGGGAATTAATGTCGTTTAAAACTGTATGTTTTACACATATTATTATCATGGTTGAACTGACAGAGACACTTGTTATTATCTGGGAGCTATTCTTGTATTTTCCGTGCTGGTATTTTGATGTATCCATCTAGGTTTGGTTCGGTACCAATTTTCGGGTAGAATATATATTATTATGGTTTTGCTGTCTTGCCACCTCTCATGTCAGTGTATCAGCCCATTAAAAAAAATAAGCTTCACCAATGAATACAATATTCAATGGATCACAGTGGCATGCATATTTTAGCGACAGAGCATAACGTAAAAAAGCGTTTCATGTATTTCCATGCTTATTTATCTAATATCGCGCCCGCTTTCATGCACCCTACAAAACTATTTGAGAAATGGATGATTCATGTAATGTATTTTGCAAATCCACACGTCCTTTAAATTTTATGCAATTACATCGAGGTCAATTGAGCCCGTGGTTTGAGAGCAAGAGCAAAACTTACATACAAAATATTGACAATCTGAAGATTGCAATTTAAACTGCTTTTTGGGGTTTAATTACCTTGGATATATACGCCCCGTGACTCTGTCCTGCATAATTTAATTCATTTTCCTTTGACGTGGAAAGGAGAAAATTCCATTTCATAATGGTGCTCAAGGTTGAGTGGAAGCCCGGATTTTGTTTAATTCAAAAAGGTTCACACGTAAATCCTTACCAAAGAATGGTTAAAGTGGCAAAGGACAAGGGTTGGGCGGGCATGACTGACGCATGAGTTTTCAGTGAATCAACTCCACAAGAGTGAGCAATTACATTTGATCGTGAGTAAAGGTTGTGTAATGACAAATGATCTTCAGTAGTAGTAAACAGGTAATCCCGTTTTAGGATATATTCACTTTTATTATTTTCATTCTCACTCACCATACCTGTACCAGCATTTTTGGGTTGGGTTCATGTTCCACCATGTCACACAATACTTCAGAGCGTTAGAAGGAACAAAATTGAATTTCCTGTTAGAAGTGGTATCCCGTTAACAGGATGTTTTAGAAGATGTAGTGACATAAAACCAGATATACATAATACATGAACCGATTCAAATTCAATACACAATGCACAAATAATAATGGGCCTGTACGTTTATTGCTGTCAATGTACCTATATACTTATATCCCAGTTCGAGAGTGGAATTCTGATCGAATGTCTCAGAAATGGGGAAAGTAAAAAGTAGACAAAACACAAAAACACATAATTCACTCATTCACTCTTCGTGTGCGGCTGAAATGAAATACGAACAAATTCGGAATGATATAAAATGTGAACAACACACATGCTGGCTGTGCGTGGGAAGATGTCGAATGTTCCTCTGGTTATCAGTACTGCACAACGCCGTACCCAATGCATCCCACTTTCATTGCCACCAACAAGACTTTTTTTTACAAACACATCGAATTAACCTGTTCTTTTTTTTCAGGCGAGCTGTCAAAGCCACCATGGTCCTGTTTCCACTGCTGGGTATAAATAATTTGCTATTTCTCTACAATCCGGGAGGAGAATACAATAAGTTTTTTGTAATTCTCAATACCATTTTCGGGTCAACACAGGTGAGTTGAATAACTTCATATATTATGTGTAAAATGTGTCGCGTCGAAGAGATGGAAAGAGACTACGGACAGCAATCTGATTTTGTTTCCCTTTTCGCAGAAATTCTCTTATTTGATTTTATGATCATGATTATATATACATAAATTCACAATTTTATAGCCTTTGTTCATACACGACGAACCCAGTGTAGCTCCCAAAATAGCTTCAATATAGTTGGTCTGCCAATCAGAATTTCATTTAGTGTAAAGTCACGTTGCCTATGCTTCTTTTCTTAGAAACCAACTCGAGACCGAGATGTACAAGTTATAGGTTCGTACCCATGTGTTATGTATAAAGACAATTTATACGATAATATAGAACCTAAATACATATTCCCTAATAAAACAAACCACGACAAAATTGCATCGAAAGACAAGTAATAAAATGGACAATGGAAAAGACAAGATCAGTGAAGACCGTAGGTTTCGAGCTCTAGTAAATACTGTCGTGGTTCGAGTTGTAAATATTTGGGGACAAAATAATGAGGAATTTTATTAGTGGGATTTCCTGCGAATTCTGCTCCGCTGCGTACGCCGTACAGCTAGCTATGCGGCAGTTGTCTTTTTTGAGAAGTAGGAAACCACTGTCACGTGTCCTTTCAGTTTCAATTAGGTATAATTGAAAAGCCTTTCACTTCCGCTTCTGATCCATTGTAATCTCCCTTTAGGGTATTTTTGTCTCCATCCTCTACTGTTTCGTGAGCAAAGACGTGAGGGACGCTATCCGCCGGGAATATCGTCGTTTTACAGCACGACGAAATGCTAACTCTGTGCGAAGAAGTCACTCCCGCAAGCGGGGCGACTCGGTTGCAGGTCATACAGCTAATTCCTTCCGACCACGAACTCATTTTCGAACAAAGCTAAAAACGGCAAGGCCCCGGCCATCAGATGAGCCTAGTGGAAGTCGAGCCTCTGGGAGCCCTTCTCCGGAAACGGTGAACAAAGTGTTGCGGAGTGAAACCCCTTCCCCACCATCTCCATTTGCGTACTACTACGGGAACGGGAACAATCATAACCCATTACAGCTGCAGACTGAGCTACCAGGAGCACAATCCAATCGATACTCTGTATCTATACCACTCAGTGACCTACAGTTACTCCAGTAGTGGAAGAAATCTCCAACTTAAGCGAAAGAAAAAAAAAACCTCAAGCGAAGAAACTTTTCTTTCTAGGATGATGACGGCGATGATGATAATACCTCTTTCGGAATACTGGCTACTACTCTACCTCTCCGGGTGGTTATGAAGATGACGTGGCGTACTTGTGTTGTGATATTACCTTCTATTCCAAGCGGAGTTAAAAAGCATTAAAGCATAATATGTATA
>JAANSN010000824.1:30497-44881 GCA_036850665.1 Dicranocentrus wangi
ATATAACAACGGAAACATAAAACCAACGAACCAACCACGCTGCCATTACTTTACCAGCACATGTGTCGCTTCAAAAGTGAGAAAGGCCATGGCCTGGAACAAATCGTAGACACAATCACTCGCTCTCCATTTTATGAACTCAAGAATTATAGCTCTCTTGGCAATTTATCACTTCTTCTATATAACCGCTTATTTATCAGATTTATGATACTCTTCTTCCCTCCTGGTACTTCACAAACATAAATGTAATATCTTCTCTAAATGTTTTCCCTTCATTCATTCATGTTGAGCTAGAAAAAAGTGTTTGTTACAAAACAAACATCCTTTACTACAACTATTCGTCGTGGCCACTATTTGCTTTCCACTTCTATTTCTGGACGCTAAGCTAGTTTTCTCTGGAATCTTCCCTGTTGTAACATTTACTATCGTGGGTACAACATAGTTTTACGATTGAATGTGTGAGGCCAAAGTACAAGCTGTCAGCATTATTGTTTATGTGTCTAAGAATATAAATCGATATGCGTATACGTAGTATCGAAAAGTATAATATATATATATATAATTATTAGATGTATAATAATATAATAATATAAAAAAGGTATATTTAAAATGTATATTATGTGTACACTGTGGTCCCAAAGTATGATGATGCTAGTCATGATATATGGCGTATATTTGTTTACCTACAATTTCCGTATTGTTGACCTCCTTTATACTGTACCTCATCTCATATTTCATCTTATTGTTAATGCAGGGTGTACAAATGATGAGAAAACGAAATCTATTGTGAGAGAAATAAAATCATTATCTAGTCATTTCTCATTGTGAATGTCTTGAAGTGTTGCGCATCCCGTTTTCTTGCATTTGGGTGAAAGTGAATGTCTGGTAAATTACACAGCATTTCGTTGGTCGTATAATGCAGTTCTCAAACAACGAAATTCCAACATGATGTGGACTGTGGACCGCTTACCGCTTTGCGAATAAATCTACCAATACCGGCAGACTAGATTCCTTGTCGAGTTTGCTTTATTAAACGTAAATCACAAAGGAAATCACACCGGAGCCCCTTATGCAAATGATCAACGGGAACAGAAGCTGCTGTGCTGCTCAGCGATATAAATTACACTACTTTTATTCCCTATCCTGTAGAGAGTATGGAGTAACGGTTCTGGGAAAAGTTAAATACCGGACATTACCGTCAAAACCGTAATTTAGAACATTAATTACTCATGGTTAATCCGTTCGTCGACTTTATAATTAAAAGCACGTGAACAGTGGACATGAAGTGAACATACATGTACCCATGCACGTGCAACAACTACCCCACGACGGATGCGGATATTTAAATTTATCGTTGAGTGTCTTTCGTGAATTGCATTGCCAAACTACTTAACTCTGTATTTAATATAAACTTTCATATTTCCCCACTTTCGTCATAAACCAAGAAAAAAATATGGTGTGAATGCTGCCATTTGCTTGATTTTCGTTGTCAACAAACGCAAACATCTGCTAAATATTTTTAGTCCTTCCTGGTACTACTGCTTGTTATTAACTATAACGAGCATATTATTCCCTACAATATTTGTTAACAGAATTGTAGGAATTGTGATTTCGCGGTAGCTCGTTTCGTACATATATTTAGCCTGCCTCAACTGATGCACACCTGCAAATAGATTCAGAGAAATTGATTGTCGTAAACACACTTAGGTATACATTACATATGTATATGCGTATAGGCATAGACTCAAAATTCTCCGTTTAGCCCAAACCTGTTATGTACAGATCAGTTGCAGCTTTTCAGAACAGAGGCGTATGAACGTTGACTGGGAGGATGATGACATCCGAACATTGGCCCTTTCATCGCACTCCATATGGCACTTCTCCCCATAGGAGGACTTCCTTTCATGCCATTGCACTGCCATTCCTACTGCTACTCGTACAAAAATACGGTGTAATAAGAGCTTACATGTAGATTGAGTTTTCTCCAACTTCAGCATGAGCTTTCACTACGGGGGACGTTGACTTTCTTCGGGAAAAACAAGTGAATTCACAACGGAGCTTCAAGTTCAAAAAATCTGTTAGAAAAGAAGCCATGAAAAGGTATGTAAACAATATGGATGGAAGGTATACCTAGGTTAGGTTCACAAATTGCCTACCAATATATTAAAGCAATAATTGGCAGCCTAGACCTCACCACTTGTGACTAACACCAATAGAACATAGCATTAGCAATCGCGTTCATTCAACGAAATTCCTACTGTTTCGATCGGCTTCAAAAAACCAATTAATTTTCCCCTAAAAAGGTTGGGCAGAGCATATGAAATATGTGTTAGTTTCACCAAGTCGCAGCTGAATTGAATAAAACGATCTACAGGTGACAACTTTATATCGTATGAATGAGCAAAATGATTTGACTCTTTTGACTATACTATATGTAACTTTTTTGCATGAGCCGTCCTTTCTATCGTCTTGAGAATAGTCAACTCAAATCATTTGGGTGTGTGGGACAACCGGACAACATCATCCAGCAACCCGCCATTCTCATAGCCAGGTACCAGGAAAGTACGACGCAAATACTGCTTAAAAAGTACATATCACAGGTTTATCAATTAGTATATCATAAATCCGTATATAACGTTATGTATAAACGAGGATTTGTTTTATTCAGCTCGTTGCAATATAACAATGCACTTTTTAGCTTTGATAAGTTAGCGTCAGACTCTCAATGCCAGACCCAGACTTCTAACTCCTGGAAAGCCCAAATTAAAACACCGTCGATGCTCCTGATCTCGCGCTTGGTGGTGGAAATGTAAGTGGAAGACGAGTTGCTGAATTCAGACAGTCATTTCTACATTATCTGGCCCAGCAGTCCAATTTATTTCTTAAGCCCCCCAGCATAAACCTAATATTTTCCAGCTATAATTTAGCGATGTAAAGTGTGCATTTGGGGAGGCAGTTCAGTATTAAAAATGAAAGACTCGCAGATTACCGTATATTCAACCAGGCTTAGTTTGACTCCATTGCAGGAGGTCGTTCCAAGAGGAGCTTGTAATAATCAGGATCTCACTCAGCTTTTTGATGCTTTTTGTCTCTTGCCGTAGTACTCTTTCGAGGGAAATTGGAAGGACGCTAGTAATACAAAGCTGAAAAATTAACTTCACCTCTCTCCTCTTTTACAGCTGCTCATTCATGTGTATCTCTCCAGCAGATTAAGATTACCCTAGAAGCTTGCACTATTATTCCAGGAAATGTAATGGTAATCGCATTGTGCATCTTATTCTTAGGACAAAGAAAGAGCGTAAGCCATAGAGGATAAGTTAGACCTTTTCTATCTTGGTAGTCTTTTATTGAGCAAGTAACAATGGTCATGGTCGTTGTTTAGTTGAACCACTACTGCAGTTTTTAAAGCATTTTCATGTGTAGGTTACAAGGAATCGACTAGTTTTTTATTATTTATACTTTCCCCCTTGAGACTATGGGACAATTCACTTATTTTCCTACTTAAACTCTCACAACGGCTAGATGACATACCTTTTTGCAAACATGTTTGATCTCAGGTTGCGATTGCTGCTGATGGGCGATTGACGAGTAGTTGAATGCAAATGTTTTGTCTACTGCTGAGCGGTCTTCAAAGAACTCCTCCGGATCCCATTGCTGAACGGTCCTCAGCTCGTCACAGGTCGCAAACACAACCTCTTTGTTGATTCTAAGGAAGTCAGGGATACATTAAACTTTAAACCTGCAATCCTATCAATGTCCTACCAGAAAATATGGGGCCCCAAGGAATGTAATTTAGTACATCTGATAGGAAAATAAATACCCTGTCTGTCATGTACTATCTACCGTGTTTGCTTGGGCTGTGATTGTGATTCACATATTGAACTTGACATACCCTTGACTCTGCAAGCATGTTCCATTCCCAAAATTCTTAATTAAATATGTCCCAGTTCCGTCTCCAATCTCAACAAATTCCAACATATTAACTGTATCCATCCGGAAACCGGTGAGTTCATTTAGTGCAGCGCCCTTCGGATGCAGCCAGAATATATTGGCTGAAAAGTAAATGGAAGTGGAAACACAATTTATGTATAGGTAAGGTATGTCTACCACGTTTTCAGGAAAAAGTCTATGTATGGTAGTTTTGCTACACTCCACTTTCTGTAATCGACCACTTTGCTTCTGGATGAATGATCCTTACGTAATATGAATGTGCATGTATGTATCTCGTGTCGGAGGACATTTTCCAAAAATGGCATGAAGGAGAGTTGCAAAAATCCTGTATCACGTAGTACTATACCTTTATTAAATACAATGGCATCCCATATTTGTCCAGGATCTCCTTCCCATTCTTCCGTCACTGCTTTCCCCAGTTTTATTGTTAAATCTTCCGAAAATTTGGGATACTTTGCTGTAAGAAACTGAATACAGAAAATACACAATAGCTGAGCACAACATTGCTACGAACAAAATCTAAATGAAAAAGAATGAATGTCATAATTATAATGACTATGTATAAGAGTTAAGGGGACGTCGTTTTCTTTTGCATTGTTTCCTTGTCACAGATTGTACGTCAGCAGAAGTATAACTTTTTATGGAACTTACTCCACCATCGTAGCCACTTCTAATCCTGTATGTAGCCCCGTGCTTAATGGGCCCATCACCAAAGACAATTTCCCACGAGGAAAACAGCGTTAACAAGACCGATGTTGCAGCGAGCAACTTCATCGTTAATATCTCCTGTCGGGAGGAGTGCTGATGGGCTTCTCCCAAAAATCAGTTGAATACGGGATATAGTCATATCTGAAAAACGAGTGGAATGTCCTAATTATACGATGCATAATTGTACATGTTGAGCACACTAGTCAGGCTTTCACCAGACATTGCCACAATGTCATCTCCACTTGTATCCAAGCCGCATTCTTAACACTTCACCAGTAATACTCTTGGGAACTAAAGAGCTCGCCCATGTACTGCCTATATTCAAGATGGGATTTTTACATTTCAAAACCGCCTTTACAACTGTCAGCAGCGTGAAATGTATATGGGATTTGAAATATACCAGTTAGGTATTGTGCGGATCCCAATTTATAATTCTCGCTTTTGAGTTTACACTCTAAGAATTTTGAAAGAGCTTTGCTAGAATTTTGAATTTCATTTGTTAAACTCAAGTGTCAAGTGCTTCCAAAATTCGTTTTGCTGTATCTAAAAATGCACTTCACTTCATTCCATGTTGCAACACGAACCCAAATGTGCACAACTGGGAAAGGATTATGAATTTAGCATGATTTCCACACACATATCACTCATTCCATGCAAGAATGAATATAAATTAAGCAAATATTTGCAGATGGAGACCACCTTCTCACAAATGTTTTAAACCAGGCACCTAATCTCCCTTCAATGCACCCACACAAAAATGCAAGTCCGAAACTGTGTGTACCTAAAATTCTATAGTAAAACTTATATTATGTGTATGGAATTGAGATAAATTCGATTTTATATGCTCTGTTCCTTATTACCCGAAAATTCTTCAGAGTATTCATCTGGAAGGGAAAGGATATAAAGGAAAGTTATAAGAACCATTTTTTTCCTCTATGGGGAAAAGTGTCAAAAAGAATTGGGATTATTGGAATCGTATCTCCAAGCCATTCAATCAATACAGTTTTCTTCGTTTTCTAGTTTTCTCTCTTCATTTCCTGTCCTTCCAGGTAGATATAGGTTATTTCCGTTTTATCATAGATTTAGTTCTGTACAGCCTCACACAGGAGATCAATGAAAGTTTGCGAAAACCTGAGAAAAACGTTCATCTTTAATTTGTTCTTTCTATTCCTTTTGTTGAGACAGCATCATTCGTGAATGCTCCACGCTGTTCAGATGAGGCATTGGTTTTCATATGCGCCCTTGAGCTATTCATGATTATCATGTTCTACGAAAAAGTATTGAGATGTCAAAAAATTGTCTTCGCGTTAACCGTACACTTTGATGCCAACGGTATTCCAGGGAATTAGTACACGTGACTTCAAGAGGTTGCGTTTTTTCAAAAAACCAGACACTCAAAATCAGTAGCTCCAAAGTTTTTAATAAAGTAGAAATCTAGACATCTGCCTCCTATCCATGAGCTTAATGGTAGTCTTTTCTATGTAGTCCATGCTGACTGAATAAATCTGGAAACTTGTCTTTCTTTTCAGACAGTTTCGTAGTAGTAAGATTTTAATAAATGTACATTTATATGGTTGTGTGAGTGGAAGCTGGTTGTGAAGTAGGTATATCTTATGATGTTTTAATTATGAAAATATGAAGCACCCTTCACTGTAACTTTAATAAACTCAAGCATTTAGCCATGAAGTCGAAATTCAATCTCATCATTCCATTCGGATGAAGTGATGCACAAGTTTTGAACCTTAATTCCTCAAAGTTCAAAGTACATAACCTCCCGCTCGTGTCATCTACCTCGCAAATACTCATATCTATATCATTTCTGGGATTAGTTTGATACAGTCTCCATTTGGGTCATAACGTAAGCTTCGCATCCCCAGAACTAAAGATACCGTAAAATCCTGGTATTCCTGCCTGTGAGATCCTCTAACAAAAAGGTATACGACTTTTAAGGAGTTTAACCTTTTCCCGGAGAAAGTCGTAATTTTCACATTCGACTCTTTTGAGATAAGGGCATCTGGTACATAAAACATCAGTATAGGTACTCTTTATCCAATTGTCGTTAATATAACTTTGCAAATTGTGTTGGCAAATAAATGGAAACAGAAAGTTACTTAATCTGATCCCGTGAGTTGACACCACCACCAAGAAAAGTCTAAACTACACGAATTAGGGGCGTTTATATAATAGCATTATTTGAAGGGAACGATGACTAGGAAAACCACGATGTATGTTGGTATAATGGTCCATAAATGAATACTGTGTGATTCAAGTGTGTAATAAAGCTCTCATCTGAATGACACAGAGTGATGAATATTCATGAAATCTTGACAAGTGCAATCTCCTTTTATTCATATGTGAACAGTGCGGTGCAGTCTTTGAGTACGCATACCACAAAGAGCCATAATATATCATCAAAAGCCTTCCTTTTGTCTCTACCACATAGTCCACAATCCACACATGTATACACAAGTTTAATTTAAGCAGTGCCCAGTAATTCATGCTAACAATGATACGCTGCTGCGAGTGCAACAGCTCATCGCTTAAACTAATATAATAAAATGAATTAAACACACACAATATATATATCTCCAGGATATTTAACTAAACGAGGACAATCCTATTTACGCAAAGTTGAATGCTGAATTGTAAATCACATGACTTAAATAACAAAGCGCTTTTATCTCTCGCCTCTTTGGGCACTCACTAATTTTCTACTGTCACTCATACAAAAGAGGAGAGGGTAGCATGAGGGGGAACAGTTCCGGTATTCTGCACTGCTCCGCGTGAGTCATTCATGTGCTACATGCAACATGCTTAACTACATGGAGACTGGAGATTGGGAACAGGGATATTTGTGATTTTAGTTTGTTGTTGAAGTGCAATATAATACATAAACATCATCCACTCTCGAAGTTGTCCTCTGAACGACTGTCACGTAATTGAAGTGTGAGGGTAAATAAATCATCATGGTGCAGCAGAGCGTACATTAACATATTATATTACACATCTAATACGCTATCCAGACGACGAGGCTGCGTTGCTTTTTATCAGCTCTTTGACCTCCTCTTGTGTCATGGCACAATACTGTAGGAATGAATAGGTATATCATCGCGTGCAATAGATTATAAAGAAATAGAACGCTACGCTATTCACGTAACAAAAGCTTTTCAAAATATACGAAAAAAGGTTTGACGTAGCTTGTCATAATTTTCTATCGTTCGTACCTGCTCCACTTTACTTTCATGAAGTTCGAGAATCCTGTCATGAAACCGGCAAACTCGGTGAGCTGTGTCGGATGCTATTGATATGTTTGCATTAGGGCATTCGATGTTAATTAAATAAAAACATTTTGATTTTACCAATGTGTCCTATATTACTCCTGGCCTATATTACTCTAGAGATAGAAATTAATTACATTCGAGCAACTTACATTCATCCCCCATATCCGCTAAGACCTCGTCATAAAAGAGGAAAACTAAGAGCCATCGTCATGCGTCAGTGAGCCGAGAAAAAAAATACGCAACAAGTTCAGTCACTACCATATTATTTATGACATTTCGTCAGACAGTCTGAAATTCCTTCCTACCCAATTCAGGTTTGTTATATGTCACGTGTGTGTAAACATAAAAGACGCTTTTAGCAGTAAAAGATATAAGATATACCTGGCCCTAAGTAATCCATCCAAGTCGAGGCTTTCACAGTGGGGAAGTGTTGCAGAACTTTGGACTGGAACACTCCCACGTCCAGTTCCATTTCCGAGTTAACCTAAAAAACAACTTGTTTATATATGTCTACCAACAGGGATTCATTTCAGCTAAGGAAATGAACGTGAATGAAAGTGCAAAGAAAATTGCTTGATTTACATTTTGACCTACTACTACAAGAAGAGTATTCTCGTCATAAATTGATAAATTAGATTGCATGAGACACATTACATTATGGAGCAACGTATGTATAAGAGATACTTACAGCGCCTACGCTGTTGAGAAAACAAGTCGCATCGCACTAAAAAAACCAAAAATTAAACATTTTATAATAAAACAAATAAATAAAACAAAATATGTAAACAACGCGGGTCGAAAATGATATGAATATTTAGGACGGCAAAAGTAGCACGTTGTAGACATAATTCGGCTATGTTAAAGTAAAAGTGAAGTATGTTCTACAATACAAGGACTAAGGACGAAAGCTTAGGAGGTGTTACGCTCTCATTATTAGGATCGTGACAAAAATTACAGCGCGCTATATAATTAGCCTTGCTTTTCACAAATCCCAAACGTCGAGTTCAATTAATAGTTACTCACCTCAGGACCCATATTTGTTAGACAAGTATTCATTTTATTCTCTTCCCTTGGAGCCTCCATTATTTCCGTCGCAGTCCATGGCATGGGCTTCCCGTGGCAGCATCCAGGTGCAACTTTTCTTTTATTGAAGAAACAAGCAGGTGTCAGGTTCTCATAGTCCAGCTTCATTCAGGGAACAAAATTAGTGGATTAGTGGAACACCACGAAATTCATAGCTGATGAAGGTACAGGACAAATATTGCAGTTTGGTGTACAACATTGAAACAAAGCAAGGGAATCTGTTAATACTTGCTGGATACACACATTACACACGCGTTATTTATAGACTTACAGCCAACTTCTTAATTTTCGGAAGATCATCGTCCTTGGGCATGCCATAGGAGCAGAGGTAGTATAGTGCGTCGAGAAAACACTTCTGAAAACTCATTGGTGTATGGCAAGCGGACGCCATGTTCTTCATGGGCTTGAAACAGTCCAAAAATCTAGACATCACCGTTTTCACACGAGCTTTCGACGTGTCTGTCAGTCCATCAGATAAATGATTGAAAAAAACCTCGGGAACCACTTTCCCTCCCGCATCTATCTAGTTAATAGAGAATAGAGAGTTTGCCATTGTAATAATAATAATGCTCTCCATTTCAGTTACAATGTGGTATTGGAAAAAGCTTTGAAAGCACAGAGGAAAAACGTGGCACTCAGGCAATGTCATCTTTGACAGCTTAGTCTACTAAATCAGGTGCGTCTTTTATGGGTTTTGATCAATAGGCAGTGCAACCATACCATGAGCGAAAGGCATATGTGACAAGGCGAGTTCATTTATAGAGAAAAATAGAGGAAAAAACATTATCTTACTGCTCCATTCTTCTTCAAAGTGCAACTGTAGGCACACCACTAGATTTGACGGTAGATATTGAGGATATGAAATAAAAAAAAGAGAAAGTAGATCATTTTTACCATCGTTCACCGAGACCAATCTTGTTACCTTCTATATATCCGGAGATTTCTCAGAGTTAGAAACTGTGACTCGTCATACCCCAAGGTTCGTTGGCTTGGACTCCTTCTTTTATTTTCAATCTCTAAACTTTGCTATTCAATTATGTTTTTCGAAGAAGCAAGAAATTTCTGGCAATTGCTTCCATGTAATCTAATCCCAAGGAATATTGGGTCACCCTCTCACATCAGATACATTTGGGATTGAAACTTTTGTGAGTTTACGTAAACGTAACAAGACAGGACATTAAAGTATATTGTATTTTTTTTTTGTTGAAGATGTGCCTCTTACCAAGTTGTCACTATCCAGGGTCCCATTTGCGTTTGTTTTCGTGGAAATAGCACACTCCCCAGTGGTTTCAGGAACTACACTTACCACAGGAAGTTGCCTACCTCGGCAGCAAACAGCGCCATCGGAGAGTCTCTGGTAGAAAGGTCGTCGGGGCAGGTTTTGGCAAAACCTCTCTGAAGGATCTAGAGCATATAGGGCTTGGACAAATTCTTCGTGGCCGATTGCTGCAGTTCTAGGTTGTGCCGTTTCCGTATTTGTGCCCGGTGGTTGTTGAGGTTTATTCGCAGTTTTCGGATCAGGGTTAGCCGCGCTACCTGCTTTGGTCTGGGTCCGTTGGCAATCAACAAAGTTTCCGAGGTCGTAGAACGACAGCAGCAGGATACATGTCGGAATTACGCAAAGAAATTTCTCTGAAAACATTTTGACACTGATTTTCTGCAACTCCTGCTTCCGGTGGTAGCGCAGTAGGAGTAGGCTTAAAATTCTTTCGTGCTCTGAAATGTGAGTTCATATATTTTATCCAGTTAGCGTGGAGATTTACATCTCCTGAATTCCGTTGGTGTTACAACCATTAGCATAATATCATCAATTCAGCGTTTTTCACGCGACAAGAGGAAATGTTGAAACGTGTCCTTTCACAGTTACATATGTTTTATAAAAACAGGAAGAAGAGGAATGGCTAAACGCGTATGCAATTTGTTTCTAGATATGTATCTACTTATCTGCACGCACGGACGAGTCAGGCAAGGCTCTCAATAGAGTTTTAGGGAAAACGCGTGGAGAGCATGGTGGTCTCCAGAGTGTTTGTACAGTATGCATTATGCATAGCACAGTAAATGTCATGCAAGCATCTCAATTCTAAGCTTTCGCTTTTCGAATCCTGATGTCAGTGATGTCTATCCCCTGCTCTACTTCAAAGTTGGAAATTTGCATTAGGCGGACACCACCATCCTCTGAGAAAGTACTTTTTCCGGATCTCTCCTCATGTGTGCCTACTTAAGTAATCTTAAATCATTTATCTTCTCCTTTTCCTATGAATACAATCCCCCCACGAGGAAAACGGGATGTGAGCTACCAACCACAGAGTTTTCCACAGTTCCAAGGAACCCGTTAGCTTTAATGCTTCAAACAAAAATTTTTAATCTGGAGTCCCTATTGAAATGTCGGGAATGGACTTGAATGGAGTATACTTTATGCGGAAAAGCGTCTTTATCACAGCAGCGTAGTAAACCATATTGTTCGATGTGTAATGAACATCATTCTCCAAATTATATACCCGGAGTAATAATACCCCCTTCAGACTTTTTCGGGTGAAAATAAAAGTCGCTGGAATGAGGAATCAGCATGCGGACGTAATTAAAAGGCTTTACTTCATTTCTACGATTCCTATTCATTCAATTAATCATCCGTAGCTAGAAATAACAAGTATAGCTTTTACACTTCGTATACTTATGCATATTATACGTTTCAATCTGTATTGTGCGTCAACTGTCAAATCTTCTCTACACTAATGTCACAGCAGGACATTGATTTTTTATACAAGAGGCAAGAGACTCCCTGTGTGAGGAAGGAGACCTTTCAGGCACCAACTTTTTCTGAGGAGACACGATTTTTTCGTGATCAAGCTTAAATAATGCTATTTAAGATAGGTATTACATTTTCATCATCCTGTCGTCAGCAAGCAGCAGCTGAAAGGCGCTGAGGCACATATCCTGGAAAAACTCACGCGTTCTAATGTCAACTCTTTTTTTTTAGTCAACCTCCTCGTGTAATAATAAATAAGGTATTCAAGCAACTCACAAACTATAGAAAAGAATAGAGAATAGAGACAATGTCAACGTCAAACTGGAAAGGGTAGATACATAATTTGTGCTATCTCTTGCTATCACAAACCCGTGCTTTGTATGACCCAGCAGCAGTCAGTAGCTCATGAGCGAGTGCGAAAAGCGGATGTAGCGGTTTTTATCACGAAGTAATGCTGACCACTCAACATGTCGTCTCCAATTTGTGTTCTTGAACTACAAGAACTCTTCCAAAATTGAGTTTGCGAATCACACCAAAACTTTTAGCTTATGGAGAGCCTCATTGTCTTCTTACCGAAAAGAACACAACTATAATATGCTACCAAAATAAACTGTAAATGGAATATATATCGATTTTTGCTGTATATAAAGCTTGGCTATGTATTAATATTAAATTACTAACAATATAGCATGGAGTATGTACGGAGATTCAGAGCCAAGAGTAAATGTTGCAAGAGGAGTCATTACGGGTGGATATTTGTAAACCACATTACCACGCATTGCAGCTATGCGGCCAATTACTTTAATTAAGTGTTCTGTATGACGGAATATACAGTTTATACGGGTTTTTGCTTTGTATTATTTGTTTGACGCTTTCAGCCGTTATTAATTACTTTAATTCTCAATTCAAGTGTTTTCTTTCTACGTCAATTAGGCTCTGCGGTGTTCCTAGCTACTTGAATGAGATCACTTACAATTTCCTGCCTCAGATGCATTGACTATGAAACCTAAGCCCGTCTAAACTTATTCGCCAATTTTATTAGGTCATAAGGGGATTGCGTACTAGTTTGCACAAAGTAAATAATACATACGTTTGTATGCAGTTAAAATACCAAGTGTTGAAATCATAATTTTTGTTCCCTATAAAACATTCCATTCCCAAAAGAAGTTGCCCAAGATCTCATTCCATAGGTTTAACTTTTACTACAAGAGTCTAATGAAAAAGTATTTTTCAAAAGTTGGAGTCTCTCCATTGTTCATGTACTCATCGGCATATGTTTCATCAACCGGGATGATACTGAAATTGAAAATGATCCTTCTATTAGTGTTTATACTTTCCCTATTCGACCTTGTAGTTATTGGAGAGGGTCAACCGGGTAGTGACCAAACTGCGGGTGCTCAACTTGATGATCAGTGCAGAAAACTCGAGAAATGCTTTCAATGTATTCAAACACCGGGATGCTGGTGGTGCAAAGATAAGGTATGATAGACAAAGTACATACTTAATAATAAAAGGAAACTAAAAGCGCAGAAACAGCGTATTCTTAGATTTGATGTGCAATATGTGCATGCTTACTTACCTTTCCAAGTCCAAAATTACGTCTGCAATCTCTCGAGAAATGCTTTGAATGCTTTGAACTTCTTTGGCCTTTCTATGAAATCTAGTTTCCAAAGTTTTCATGAATATACCCAACGTGAAAGTGGAACTGGTAATATGCTTGCGTCTTTTCGTTTCTTTTCAGAGCCTCTCTGTGGAAGAGAGAAGATGCTTCGGAAACATTTCCCAGAGTGTACCATGTACTGAAGTGGAGAATCCCAGAGGGATTGTGGAGACGTAAGAAAGTTTTCTTTAAGTGACTCATCCCATCTTTCTTAAAATTCTAAATGTTTGAATGCTGCTAAAACCCCGAAATGGTGTACGGACAAATACTTTGTGATTATGTGATTTTCTTTTAGTCCTGGTTGTCGTTATGCTTGATTTTGAGATATTGAGTGAAAGAGACTATCAATCATAACAAAAATCAACAAACCAGCAGAGATCCACTTCCACACTAATAAATAAAAATAAGACCTATCTGACATTTCTTTCAGGGTTATGCTTCGAAAAAATGCGGATGACAGTCAGAAACCCACAGGAAATCACACAAAGATACTCCCACAACAAGTTCGACTCCAGTTGCGTAACGGGGAAAAGTTGAATATAAGTATGGAGTATACAGATGAAAAAAATCGACCGTTGGACTTATATATTGTAATGGATTTGTCTTGTTCAATGAAGAAACATAAGGTAAATGGGATCAAATATAAACCCCGATCCCATATCCCACCACAAAAAATGACACAATGCACGCATTTTAGACTAAAGGTCTCGTCTCATCAAATAAAGTCTCCCTTTGATATCACGCGAGGAATGAGTGTCTGTGTCTGCCTTTTGATCCTATCTAGAAACACATTTCCAGGAAAGTCACTCCATAGACGAATGAAACGACATTAGCTTTTGAGACTACACATACTGGCTAATGATGCGAATGCGAGTTCTGATTGTCGTTTGTCGCAAAGGTTTTTGCACAGAGTAAAAAATTTGTACCATACTCCGAAACAAATCCCTGTAATTTC
>JAANSN010000825.1:0-44869 GCA_036850665.1 Dicranocentrus wangi
AAGGGAGAGAAAAGAAAAACAATCACGGCAAATGAATTCACATCAATTTTCACATTTTTTAATTTGACGTTTCAGTTTATCCGCAAATCTCATATCTCCAGTTTGAGGCTTTTCTTTCTTTCACAATAATCCTGCGTGCGCCAGTTTATGCGTTTTTTTACCAACTATGTATCTCTGGTAGACGTAGACATGCGTAATCCAATAAACAAAAATTGTATAATACATTTTTAAAAAATTTTTTACTCCTGCATATGCTCCTAATGAATTCATCCTGATAAAAAAATTGTGAAATTTACCAAGTTAGCTATAATCAATGCGAAATAATTAAAATGAAACAATCAATAACAATTTATTTTCAAATAATGTGGCATTTCCTTGATGTACCCATTTGATGCTTGTAATAATAAAATAATAATGCAATGCGTACCACACTTGTTTATTTTGCTCTTGTGTGTGTATCACTCGAGAAGTTGTTTTCAGCGATTCCTGAGCTGAGCAAAAAATACATCATGTGGAAAAAATACTGCGATGTGCTCTATTCAATGCCATAATATAATATTCAACGCTGTAAACAGAAAAGGTAATAAAAAGGTATAATATGTGGGGCTTTTTTCAGAAGGTGCTGTGCTCACCCCTTTTGGCGTCACGACAACACGATACAAATATGACTCGGCCGCATAGTCCGGCTTATCCATTAACGACAAATAACGCAGCGTTAGCGTTAGGTATACATGTATATTATGTATGCATGGTACTACATAAAGACGAATTGATGTGATGATGATGATGATGATGATGATGACGGCGCAATCATGTTGTATTAGGATAAAAACGGTGATGTGCTATATATCATAATATAATTATGCATAACGTACAAAAAAAAGATTTTATGGTATAAAGGAAAAACGTCTTTTATGTGAAAACACATAATAATTTGATTTCGTATGTAATAAGAAGACGGACGGTGAGTGGTCACAAAAAAACCCTGGCTGCTATGAGTGAGTGAGATGAGACTTGAGACTTTGAGACACGCATCATTACTAGCTACTTCATCATATTATAGTGTATTTCGGCTCTGTGTGGCAGGGCGGTGTAAGCAGGACGGAAACGGATTTTCGTTTCAAATAATAAGAAGAAGAAATGTTTGTGCAGAGCAATGACGTTATATCCTACCATTATTATTACTACCTCTCGTGTAATATTGATCTTCGCAAACGCGTCGTCACAAGTATATTAATTAGAGGATAATTTCTAGTGACAAGGTAATTCACTCCTAAGCGAGCTAATTGACACGGGACACGACCTCTCAATAAGGAATTTTTACTTTTTGGCTTCAGCCCTCATCATCCATATCGCCATTTTTCGCTAAGTAAACAGACCAGAAAGGACCGTTGAGATGATGATGAGCAGCAATAGAAGTAGTAGTGCAACCAGCCAATAAACTTTTTGACTATTACATATACCACCATATTTATATTACCTATTGAATTGATTACGTAGTTATACAGGTCTCATTTGGAGTGTTATAAAGTAATATGCTGTGCTGGTGTATTAAGGAATCTCAATCTTTCTGGGTTTTGATCACTATTGGCAAATGGTAAAAGTGACACATGGAAGGTCATCCATAAGCGAATAAGCATGAAAATAATTTAACTGATGACGTGATGATGATAGTGCGGATGGAGTCGTCGTCGTCGTACATGGTGCACACGGATGCATGCACACTGACACTACTCTCTCTGCTAAAACGCTGAAATCATCAAAGTGTATTTGTATACTTATAATCCATCTTCCTTTCAGGTTTTTTAGCCATGCATATTTTGGCTGATATGATATGATGATGGGAGCCAACCCATATAAATGAGTGACGCTTTTGAGGAGTTTGCAAACTATTTTTTATTTCTTTTATATTTTTATGCATTGTTATCTTACTTTTAAAGGGTACACGGAGAAGTAGTTGCTCTGACGACGCTGATGCACATAATATGTGTGTGTGTTTGTGTCTGTGTCTCTGGTTCAATAAAGTTGGGGAATATATATATATATATATCCTTGTGAATAGAGCCCCAAGTGGAATAAAAAAATAAAAAAACATTTTTGCCTATTGCTGCTCTCCCAATAAAGTCGTTTTCCCCCCTGTACATCCTATTTTACTTAAAAATTGGGAGAAAAAAAATTGTGTGTAATATATACATATTATACGAATATTTACAAACTTAGTTAGGATGTACATCAGGTGCAGGTGCTAAAGAGTTAGCAAGCATGCCTTTTAGAAGATTTTTTTTTCTGGTCTCCCTATATTTTCTACCACCACCAAAAAATGCTCATTCGAGACTAGAGTAGGTTGCTGTTTTAGCTTAAATGCTGGTTTAAAAAAAATGTTGATTCCTCTGTGGCTCTTTATCTCCGTCTGTGTTTTTATGGAGTACAGTATTATCAACAGTAACACAAAGTTCAGTCAGTCAGCACCTTTGGGATGGGAGAGAGAGAGAGAGAGAGAGCCCAGCAAACCAGTCGACAAATAATACGGATACCTACACGTACGTACGTATTCACGCTCTCCTCGCTCTTCTATTCGCAATCATGCCTCTTAATATTACAATTTACAATCCATATAAACGCTAATGCTATAATCTGAAATGAGGATCATCATCATGGCAGTTGGTTACAGAAAGTTTGAAATGAGCTGCTTGTGTATTATATGGTGGAAATGAGCGAGTCATCTCATCATCATCATCATCATCACCATCATCAAACAAAACAGTATATGCACCATAATATTTAGTATTTAGCATAGGATTTGGAGAGCACAGTGAGCACACACTAAAGTCAACATCATCATGCACCTCCTCAAAATCCCCATCATCCTGAACATACGCTTTATATATATGATTTTCCTTTCACATGCAACACATCATATTATGGATATTGTGCATGTGAAAAACAGCGTGGACTTTTGGCATTTCTCACGTATCTACCTCCGTCTCGCTCGACTCGTCGAATGCTAAAAATGTAGTTTATTTTTGCATAAATAAGTGCGATGTACGTTTAAAAAAAGAAGAAAGAAAGACTCCCTTGAGCTACCGACATTTTTGATTGACCACAACTTATTATATTATTCTGCAGAGAAAAAAAGGATTTGGATAGGAACGAAATCATTCCCTTTATTCCCCTTTTCCTCCTGTTAGATTTTACGACAGTACATTTTGAGGGGATGGACAGAGGTCTCGGGATAGTGATATAATCCTTTTTTCACACAATATTTAAAGGTCACACGACGCATTGTCTTATTGAGGATTTTTTTTTCTCGAAACATGCATGCATAGAAGGTAGTTTGTAATTTTGTATTTTGCACACTAATAAATAAAGAAACAACACCTGCAGCCGCACAATGACATCTCAACGGGAGGGGGTTGGTATAGAATATATTAGAATGCAAATCGACAGGATGGCAAAACGACGCGACGGTGTGTGGTGATGGCAAAGAGTTCAATCTCTGATTTTAATAATTTTAACAAAAAAACGAGACCTTTCAGCGCGTTCCCCCAATATGCATAGCCAATGTTTTACAATTGGTTTGGTACGTGTGTGAGTTGGTGATGGTGATATGACTAGAGAGGAGAAGAAAAAAACGTTATTTTTTTTCAAGACAATTATTATTTTTATTATGCTTTTTCACATAATGGTGCTTGGTTAGTTGGAGCAGACACAAAATGATGTAAATGACATGCTGCATCATGCTGTAAAAGTGGTCACGTCAAAGTGTCGTTTGCATGATAGGATTTAAGCTTTTGATATCAAGGATAAAACAGAAAACTGTCATCTTAAGTACCTACCTATACATACTCTCCGTCGTCGTCGTTCTCCTCATATGAAAGGAGGATTGTCTAGTAACTCAACCACCAACATCAGCTTTGTATTAATTATTTTAATGTGCACTATAAAATGTATTGATTCGCGAATTAGTATTTCTTTCTTTTTTTTGTTTTCACCCTTTCCCCCTTCACCTTGCGAATAATAGGATCTTCCCAACTTTTCATAATCCCATCCGACTTGCTTGCATACCTACAACCTACTGCATTATTATTCCAATATTTATCAAATAAAATAATAAAAGCCCCTTTTCTTTTCTCAGTATTTTTCTATTTTAGCCACTGGCCACCACTTCTCCCTTTTAAATTATTGTCAATTGTCAGGTCTTTTGGGGGGATTGAGATGAATTAAGTAAATGCCTAAAACTGCTACTACTCTCCTTTGATTTGAAGCCTACACATGCTTCCCTCAAACGAACTACATTTTTATTCCTTCCTAAAATAACAACCCGACAAGCATGTAGATAAAGTAAAAGCCAAGGCATAATATAGAAAATATAATGTACATGCGACAACGACGACGACGTATACAACCTTGGATAATCAATTATCTCCGTTTTAGCTTCACAACAGATAAATAAAGAGCTGTAAACTTTTTAGATACGCAGCTGAAGGGGGAAGAGGGAATTCCGTTGCTTGCTTTAACTAAGGCAACGTTCACTATATAACTTGCCATTTGAAAAAATAATATACTTGATTTGACTTCTAACCCATTTGCATTTTTGACAGATTTTACCCAAAATCATTCAGCCTATAGCCTAAATGAGCTATGGAACTGCTGTAGCAAATATGAGTGATAGAGTGGTCACGCACGGGGACGGACAGACAGACAGACAAACATGAATAAAGCAATAGTAGCTTTCATTCAGCTGCGTAATAAACCAAAATACTCGTTCAAAGTTGTATATATATGTAAAGAGAAAAAGACTCGAGAAGGAAAAAGTGCATCGCTATCGTTCGTTCGTGAAGCACTGGCTGCGTGCAACCCTTTCAAACTATACAATACACACATTTTATACCAGAGAGAGAGATGATATGCCATGTTTTAATGGGCTTGCCATTGTGAGGAGCACGCAGGTTGCGCACACATCCCTGCACTCACACACACACATTTATTTACTGACAACGTGAGTGAGATTTTTCTGTAAAAAGGGAAGTAGTTTTTGTATTTGGACGATTTCCCGTCAGATGAAGAGGAATCAATGCCATCGCATCGCCGTGGTGACAGGGATAAAAATACAACGCGTCACTTACTTGTCGGTAAAAAAAATGGAGTACAAATATGAACGGTTATGAAAAAAAATAGATTATGAGATTCAGCTAGATTTTACCACCCGAAGATTATACAGAAAGTGTTTTTTTAAAACATGCGAAACTAGTAAAGCAAAAACTGAAAAAAAATGATTGGTTTGGCTTATATATATGAGCTGTGAGCACAATTTTGATCTTCCGTTTTAGCTTGCTTCAATAGCAGCAGCAGCAGCACCTCTCCCTACCGTTTATGATAACTAGGAGGAGGGGAACAGGTGGGAGGGAAATTATTCATGCATTTCTAGAATTTGACTTGACTTTATAGGAGGAGGAAAAGGTGCCGCAAGTAAGTGGTGGTGGTCGTAGTCATGCATTTTTATGCCTTTAAATTTTTCATGCTTTACTTTTTAAACTCATCTGAAAACGTTAACCAAGTGTTTAACAATGTTAGCACACGATGAGGAGGAGTAGTAGTTCTACTTGTGGTTGGTCCAATGCAATGTTAAATCGAGAGTTACAATCTTGAGAAACGATATAATTTATGAGCATTTCTGTAATAATATTTTTTATGCCTACTTAGCCACGACGACGATGGGACGCGTAAGTCTGACTGAGTGAGTGAGTGAGCTTTATTGCCATTATCATTTTCATCATCACTTTGAAAATATACAAAAATAGATTGAATAAGAGTCTCTCTCGTTGAAAGAATAATAATGGAAAAAATAAAGGGGGACTGAAGATTAGCTAGTTTGATGACAATGCAAAAATACAAATACATATATAACAACTTTCTGCTGACTTTTAGTTGCGCGAGGAGGCGAGGTAGCAGAGATATATTATATTATATTATGCTCATCCATTTTCAGCATGTGTTTTGCACATCAGGTAACACCAATAAAGACACGCATGGTATTCGAAGCATTATATTATTATTCCTCTCGACAGCTGCTGCTGTTGCATTGTATTGTATTATTGGTGCTCAGAAGAGCGCTGAGTAGGATAGACTTTTTTTTTGCAGCTGCTGCTACCTTGAGGTTATCCTTATCATGCTCACTAACTCACCGTGTCCATCACTAAAACTTTCGATTTTTGACTGAAAATGAAGGATGACTTTTAAAACAATGCATTGTTAGCCTCAATTAAAGTTTATTGCAGGAACTGCATCAGTAATCAGTTTCAAGTCATGTCTATACTCTTCTCTGCACACACCTAATTTCGTCGTCGCAAAATTATCTGCGTTTCTGTGTGATATGAATTTTTAGCAGTTTAAATTAGGTTACAAAGAAAACCTTTTTTCCCTGCAAAATCGGTTGTTTTATTACTGGATCACATCACATCTTCACACAAAAAACACTACGTGCTCTCAACTTCCTGTCCTCCTCTCTGTCCTTTTTCAACTACAATATATACCCATGGGACTACATATAATATGTTCATGTCATTATAATAACACTGGTTATATTATGCATATTCCGTGTATGTACTTTAGCACATAATGTATGTATTACACGAAAAAGTGTCACTTAATTTGCACACAACGTTACACAATTTTCTTTAAGTGCAAGTAATTTTGTAAGCCAACCATAAAATTCTCTGAGTTGTCTGCAATGAAAAACTTTTTTATGAACACCTTTTCAGTTTCAGCCAGTTAGTCCAACTCAAATTATCATCATCATCATCATCCTGCATGTTTATCGTGGTAGAATGATGTGTAAGCAATCACAAAACGTTACTCTGTTTACTCCTTCCTCATAATTTAGGTACTACCCTACATGTAGTTGTTGTAGCATGCATGCATGCGCTGATTTCATTTCATGCCATGATTTTGAGCCGATAAAAACTATTTGCTTAATTGTCATCATCATCGTGAATGAAGCCAATACACTTATTATGATCTTGGGTAGACGTTTTAGGAGCAGAATTGAAGCAGCGTTGGTATTGTGGTGTTGGTGGTGGCATGGCATAAACCAATGACAATGGTTCTCGTTTAAAAGGGAGATATATTCACGATTCCGTCATCATTTTTGTGAACTAGGAGTATAATGATCAGCTAGTAACAACTTCAAAATCTTAGCCGACCTGCAGCAGCAGCAAAAAACCGCATTATAAATTGTTTACTCACGGTAACCAGAAATAGCCGTACACTGCCGTACAGCCATTGTGCCAGAAGGCTAGTGAATGAAAATCAATAAGCCATAAACTAACTATCCCAAATGACATTGAGATGATTACATTGTCAAATGATAAATAAATATGTAATTTATATTGAATATATTATATACATTGTATAATCGAGCTGATCTACCTACCGTCAACGTCAACTTCCGATCTTTCTCTAGCTTCGTTCAAGGCTTTACAAAATTGTACATCATTTTCTCATTAATACACTTTAATTTTTATTATAGCATAGCCTGGCTCAATAATTAATTGGTATTTATATTATAATACAATTCAAGCAACACTAAATTGCATTGGTGATGACGACGGAGCGGTCGTACAGAGCCAACAATGATGATTTTTGCTGCGTTCAATGATGCTATTAAAAACCCAGTTGCAGAACCATATAGAATGGGCATATCCTCATAAAATATTATGTAAAATTAAAAATTGCACAATGCTCATTCAAGCAAATGCGTTCGTGTCAAAATCCACATATTTGAGCTTAGGGTGATTGTGTGATAATGACTCCATAAACTGAAAGCACACGAGAGATCAACTAAAAACTCTCTGGAAAAACGAACGAATGTCAATTTATTCATGGCAAATGGCTTGAGGGTATCTGCCTAGCGCATTATTATTGCATTTACTGACGTTGTTGCTAATGGTGGCCCATTATAAACTCTACTTCTTCTTGCTATATTAGTGAAGCCATTCCTATCGTCTATCCAGTTGTATGTAAAAAAACATTAGTATACCATGTACCCATGTACAACGCACAATACAAGTCATAAACTAGAGAGGTGGTGGTGGGTATAAGTATGTATATGTATAAACCCCATTTGAATTTTTACTTCCGGTGTTAATACCACCACCACCACCGACACGAGAAAAATGAGGATGTGGACTAATGGCCATCTCTTTCGTATTTTTTTTTCAGAATAACAGCCCATGCTTTCAGCGTGAACAAAAAAGGAGGAACATGTCTTCTCAATCTTTCCACATTTTTTTTGTCAAATGTACATTACGCAATACATCACCCATCTCATCAAACACATTCCAAAAATAGGAAGATGGGCTAAAAGAAAAAAGGAAAAATTGTGTGCTGTACTTGTTATTCACGTAAAAAAAAACATCCCTACCAAAAAAAGGTAGAATTTCGTAGAGCTGTCATGCCACCGCCGCTAGAAGGGTAGACCGACCGTTGGGGTTCCCTAAATATTTCTCCCATTATTCTCTTGTTTATAACAATAAGCAAAATGGAATCCCATTTATAAACGTGGTGGTGTTTTTTCTAATCCGCAGCACCTAGGCTCGGCTCCATGCTGAACATAATTAATTTCTGTTACTTTATTTATAATTAACCAAAATGAGTATGCATAATCACGAGGAATGGATTGTCTGTGAAAACTTCATCCCGTGGAATTATGATGATCCAGCCAGAGAGTTGCAACATGGGATTTTTAGCCGAAAAGAAACCATTAGTCTTGGTGATGGTGGTGGCATGGTGGGGCTGGCTGGTGCCGTGTGCGCAAAAAGTTGTTGCAAACTAAAAACCCCCAATGGATTCAATGGTCTTGCAATAAGAGTTGAGATGCAAAAGGGAGTTGAAAGTGCAATGCAATGGTAATAATGGTACAAAGGAGGAGAGGCACGCTAACGCTAATGCAGTGGAAGTAAAACTTGGGCGATATTATAGCCCAAAAAGAATATGTAGTAATAATATAGGCATAATACAGAGACATATATTATAAAGGAGAAGAAGAAGAAGAAGAAGAGGAACCACAAAACTACCCTGAAAGTGCTGCAAGTTTTTTTTTCCTTTTTCAGCATAAACAAAACGACAGGATGTGAGAATACAACTCTGGTGCAGAATGTTAAGTATTAGGAATTAAATTAAGGTAGATTATTGCTTGCTTGATAGTTCTTTCTTTTTCTTTTGTTGCACACTTTTTTGCTGATAATACTTAATTCTCTGGTGTTTAATGCGGGCATGTATGCATGCATCTTTTGAGTTTGATATCAAATATGGGAAGAATTGTGTGTGATGTGTATTTGTTGTATTTTATTATTACTTCGTGCTCTGTGCTCCTACACGATTATTTTGTGTATCCTCTCCCGTTTTTAATGCACGCTGCGATATTGCTTTTGTGTGTGATGCTCTCTGAGACTGGCCGTGGCCAACATTTATTCTGCAGTTCATATATATACAATAATAATAATAATACTTTTGATATATGAACTTTATAGGAGAGAGAGAGAAGAGAGCTTGCAAGTTGTGTGATACTCCGTCAGAGACTCCATCCAACCATTATTATCAATATTAACGTATAAGGGGGAAAAGAGCAGAGTCATAACTTGAAAAAAAAATATCCAATCTATGTCCTAATAGCTTCAGAAGAAGTGCGGACTGCGGACTAGACTAGTGGTTTAAAAGTAAAAACGACGTTCGTTATGGGTGGATGCAAAAGATGTGTATAGTAATGCTTTTTATACTGTATTTTTTATCATTCCTCGTGGTCGCCGCGAGTCGTACATTCAATAATATGAGAGCAGCGTTTATAAATGAAGATTGAAGTTCCCCTGTCTTTGTTTTCCTGCAGTGTTGTGTTGTATTGTATACTACTCGCTCATCGCTACTCGGATGACACTGATCATATTTAATTATCACAAATTATGCTGCTTCAAAAATGGTTCAAGACGACAGGGTGAAGTTGATTGGGAGAATTGAGACTTTTCTGCTTCTGCTGCTGCTGCTGGACTAGTCTAATTAATCTAATTAGCCGATGCACAGTTCACACAGTTATTGTGATTATTATTGTGATAAGGATATGGCGGTGGTGTATTGCAGGGTCAATCCAAAATAATAATAAAAACACATTAAAGGCCAGAAAAAGGGAGGCGCAACTGAGAATTCAATCGTTAAAAAAGTCTCGTCCAACAACACTGTCATTCCCCATGTAATTATCAGATTTAACGGTGAGTGGCCATTAGTAGTACAAACTCAACTTGGTCAATTTATATGCAAGGCATATTATTATTATTAAACATCGTATTACGTACAATCAGACAGAGTGCTTAAGGAAAAGTTTTTATTTTTCACGTATGCGGGCGCTTATGTATGTATGTAATGTAGTAGTACATTTTGCGCTTGCTGGTTCGGCTCTTGGTTGTCTTTGTAAACAAAGGAGGAATACCATCAATAAACAAAAAAGTATATTTGCTTAAAATTTAGTGTTCATACATGTGTGGCTATAGAGACAGAGACACAAGTGTCGAGCTGGTGTCGCGCAAAAGTAGATTATAAAACGAACACGATTTTTGGAGAACTTCCATATACCACCATGAACCCATAAAAATATGACTGACAGATAGAACTCATTAATCAACTCGACAAAACGCCACAACCCGACGATTAAAATAACCTGCAAAATATAAATTTCAAGCTCGTTTGAAGGCTACATATATATCCAATACATTCTAGTCCCCTCTGCTCTTTCCCTTAAATTCCCAAATTTTGTCTGACTGCACCGATCCCCTATTCCCTAAAAAATTTGAAACTTTACTTTACTTTTTGTCCACTTTCCCATAGCAGCCGCGTTCGTGACAAAGCCGCAATTTCAGAGAAGGAAATAAAAGAGTCAGTTTTATATGCGCAGCAACAAATAATACTTATTAAAGCACGCCCAACTTATATGTTTTAAATTCTCAATTCTCTCAACACGTTATATCATATCAGTTGAAAAGTCATTTAATGAATTCTCACTTTTATCCCACTGTTTACTAGAGGCATTTAAGGATACAGAGACAGAGAGAAAGATGGTCAACAATTTTTTCTTCTATTTCTTCTAGTTTTACACGCATATCGGGTAGCGCTATTAAACAGGGCTGACTTGATTGAACGCGTAATATATAATGTACAAGGATGTTATGCATAAAACTAATACTCTGTTTGGGCATGTAAAATGTGTAGCTTTACGTGATTCACAAAGTTAAAGGCGAATACACAATTATTATTATTGTATATTGAAGAAGCACAAGATAGATCATTAAAGACATTTTTTTGTTCTCTTCTCTTTTTTTGCATGCATATTATATTCGACATTGGTTGTGCTATGTACTTTGTTATGCATTTCTTCTAGTATGATAATATTGTGGTGGTGTGTGTGTGTGTGTGTCTACTAGTTTTGTCGTGTGTTCGTTACTGGTTAGCTGGTGCATATATATGCCTCTTTTCTGCTAGCACGCCGTTTATTTGTGAGAGTGTGTCCGCTCCTGCTCTCCATCTCTTCTCCACATTCATTCAACATTATAGTTTTTAGTTTAGCTTCCTCAAAATTGCACGCATTGCACACCTGTGCTCTCCTATACATAATGAAAGCGTCTCTCTCTCTCTCTCTCTCTGCACATGACATATGTATTTGTATTGGTAGTGGTGAATTGTTGTGTACAGTGGTCGAGGAATCGCTTTTTAGCGCGCATTACTTTTTTAATAGGGATTTACTAAGGAAGGAATGAATATAGAGCCTAGGTATTTTGCTTTTTGCATTGCATATTATTATGTTTCTTCTTCTTCTGCTGTTGCTGCTATGCTAGTTCGCAGTTATGCATATTAGAATTTTGATACGTGTTCTATGCAAGTTTGATGCTTCTATTCGATTAGGGAAATACCACACATTTCCTTTTGGATGCACACACTCACTAGCTCAGCCCAGCCAGTTTATATTATTTATAGGTATATATACACAGACCTATTATATGGTACGGTGTATTATTACAATGGCAAGTCGAAGCCCGGACGCGGAGTTCAGTGAGCCAGATGAAGTGGAGATTAGAAACTTACAAGACTTTTGGGGGAGCACATGATGATGATGATGATGAAAAAACTAAACTTTCATTTGTAAATGTCACCCGCCACGTCAATAAAAAAAATATATATCCATGGGTTGTGAGTGAGATGACTCAAGTTTTGTGGGGATTCGGGAGTTGTCGGGGATTAATTAGAATTTCTGTATTGGAAAATGTACTGTTGTTTATATAGTCCCCTTTCCTCCTCAGATTTCTCAACTTTTCTCATTTCAGTCAGTGAGAGGCTGAAACTGGATGCGATGTATGGATGGATGATGGGGTATTTTATGTTATATATGAATTTTCATAAACTCCAAAAAAATAATCCCGATACACAGGAAATTTATTTAGTGGAGTGACCCTGTGAGTGATGAGGATTTTACATGCTTACATGACAAAAAGAGATTAACTCCACGATAATATAGTATAACTCGGTGGGTCGTACTTGTGTGTTATTGATATTTTGAGGCTTACGACGAAGGTAAGCTGGTGCTAAAAGCAAGCGGGGAAGGAGGAATGGCGCTATCTCCTGTCATTACTATACCAGCAGAGAGTATATAGATAGAAGATATAGAAGAGAAGAGACCTACTCATAACTCCTTTTCCCTGTATTGTACCTTGTGTATAGTTAGTACCTATTATAACTCTTCTTATCCTAACTCTAAGGAGGAATTCTTCTGTAAAAGAGGACCTCTTCTATAAAGTCAGAGCGACGAGAATACAAAACATAAGTATATATACTTTTAACACATCCCCTACTCCGCGTTCGCTGGTTTGAGTGACTCGACTCTCTGTGTGTACCTACGAATCTTGAATCCATCAAAAGTTGCACAATGATTTAATCACGCTGCTTGCTGATATATACGTGTACCTGTGTGTTGTGGGCCGACATCCTTCCACGTCTAATCATCATACTCAAATACTCATCACATCACATCACATATAGCCACTACCTTTTTACTTTTCTCGCAAGTTGTCTATAAAAACTTTGTAAAGTGATGTAACATGCCATACAAACAACAGTGTTGTACACAACCAGGTAATGTATTTCCCATCAACTACTCATAACGATTAAAATGAGCTTTTATATATGCGTTTATAAAAGAAGTGTGTGTGTATGTCGTCGAAAGCCTGATACGCTCATGTTCCAGCAGGATATACGTATATGATGATGATATAGTTATGTCAATATAGGAGTGACTTGGCTTGCTTGTATTCAGTTAAAGTTTAATTCTCCAGTTAGTTCAAGAAAAGGAGCCTTGCTTTGCTCATTAAAAATGCATATATACACAAATTCCCAAACAGCAGCATCATGGGATTATCTCTTTGAATGAAACGCAAAGTAAGTAAGTGCGGAAATTTATATATATATTTAATCAAAGAGACCATGTCAGTCAAGCCATCATCCCTTCATCCCTGATTTGCATTACTTGCTGCTGCGTCTATGACCCAAATTATGGATAATTTAGCACAAACCAAAAAAGTAACGACACCAGCAGCACAGCACAATACTAATTGCAGCAGGATCGGCCAACTCTCGGCTTTGCTTTCAGGAAAAAAAAGTAATATTATCCTCATGCACTCTCAACTCAACTCAAATGTATTATATATTTTTTTTTCTTTTGCAGTCATGCTGCTCTCATCATGCTATTTAACCTATCTTCTAGCAGAGGAGGCAAAATAAGGAGGAGTAGAAAATCTGCTTATTTTTGCTACCCTCCACTGATGCTGCCTCCTTGGTTATTTTTTTTTCTTGATGCTACTGCGAACAATAATCAATGCATGTTGAAGTTGACCACGACGGCGTTAGTTGAGAGGAGGATTCCTCCTTTTTGCTCACTACAGAGCACCATCATCATCATTATTACACACATGTATTACATATTTTCTGAATGTTTTTCACTAAATATTTATTGCTTTCCACTTTTTCTGTGAGTAAATGAGAGCGACGACGACGCTAGGGCACATAAGAAGCGCATACACCATATATATATATATTAGAATCCTTTTAATCCATACAATATTTCAATGTGGAAAATGGAAAACGCACTACTCCTCTGATGAGTTCTATAAATGTCTTCTGTTAGGATATTGTGTATACGATGAGAAAGGATATAACGCATGAGTACTACTGTACTCGCTGTACTAATAATGAAAAAATGTGCCGATTTCTATCAACTCTATTATATATTGTAATTGTATAGCAAACACAAATAATATAGAATAAGAAGAATGCATAATAATAATAATGCTATATGCTCCCAGTTTCACAGAAGCATCATCATCATCATCGTATTTTTTTTAGCTACACACAATCTGGCGGATTATGCACGGGATCACATCATGATGATCATGATCATGATCATCATCGCCGAATCAACCAACATCCACCCATATAGACACGCCAAAATGAGCAAATTAATCAGCATTAGCAATAATAGTGCCCCTTCTGTTAAATTAATTCTGCCAGCAGAAAAAAAATGCAAATGCACGGAATGCTTTATATAGCATAGCGCAGAGAAAAAAAAATGGGGAAAAGGAAAGGGAATGAAGCATATAGAATGGAAATGCTGCTGGAGGATAGGCAGGCAGGCAGGCGTGCTTTGCGTAAGCCAAAGCCAGCAAAAATTTGTAGTTAGAGAAGAAAACGCTTACAGGGAAAAAATCCCCACGTACCTGGAATTCTTTATCCTTGAGAGAACTCATCACGACGACTGTTCAAGTTCGGCAACAACGGAAAAAGTGTTGCCTCTTTCCCGTTCCCGTTTATTTATCCGACCGTTGTTGTGCTTATTATACCACCACACCACCACCGTTCCCTTGTAGCTTCTTCTTACACACACACACTTAACAAAAACAAAAAACTTTCCAACTTAGTCACTTGTCAGAAGAGTTTCAATATAAAAAATATATACCTATATATATGAATTTCCTGGGAATCTAGCTAATTTCTTAATTCCCTTCTTCCCACTAACTAAATGCCCGATGTCTTCATGTTCGTCACGAGACGCGACGACGTTCAGTGACAAAACGGGGGGATGGGATGTGTGCTATGCTAGGCGTCAATTCCTCTACACACAATCATTCATGATGATCATGTTGATGATGATGTTGTTGATTTTGAATCTCACTTGCTCTCTATTATTCTCCCACATTTCGCAGCTTTGCATATCAACTTAAACACTCAATATTTCAACTTCATCTCCCCTCTTCTTGTACAACAAAAGTAAGTCGCCGTGTATTTTATCATTAACTACAGCACACGAGAATATCGAACATCCTATATTATATTGGTTCCTCTTTAGCAAGCAATACCCCTGCCGGAGCAGCAGCAGGGTCGTCGACAAACACCAAGAGTAAGAGTAAATAGGTAGGTAAGTAAATGTGTGTGGTGTGTTCAATGGTACTGGATGGAGACTACTCACTCGCCTTATCTTCCTTCCTCACACAACAAAACCGTATATAATATGATCAAAAAGTGGGATTACAACTACTTAAACTGTCTTGTTAACAGTTCTCTCTTACATTATATTCATTCGCAAAAAAAAATTTTTTTTTTGTTTTATGCTACTTAGTTAGTTTCATCTACACACGTTTGGGCCTACACCGTGTTACTCTCAATTAGCCTTAAATCGATTTGCGAACTTTTGATATTATTACTCCTTTTTTTAAAAAAAATCTTCAAGTGTTCTATGCATTTAGCTAGAGGCCAGTCAGTTTAGTCTACTATCAACTTAACCACAGAGAATCTCACAATCAAATGTTTACAAATCCATGTAATTAATAACTAATTCCTTAATTGGATGCCGACGAGGAGGCTGTGTATATACTCACACCTTTTAGTCCAGTCCCCACACAAGCAGACTGCTGCTCTACTCCTCTATGACGTATTGTCCTTTACTGGCAAAAAAAAATTAACTTTTTTTTTGACCGCGTCGTCGTTATTCTTGCTTCCCCTTGAAAAGTTTTTTTTCTCCCTCTCTCCACAAATTTATCTTAATCTTAGGATCTCATCCAAATTAATATATAGAAAAACTTAAATTCTCCCAAAAAATCACTTCAATATTAAAATCCAGTAACAAAGGATTCTTGTAATTTTTNTAAATTCTCCCAAAAAAATCACTTCAATATTAAAATCCAGTAACAAAGGATTCTTGTAATTTTTTCCCCTTTCATCAAAGGCAAAAAAAAACTGTTGTGACAGGTATGAAAATGTATTTGGTAACTCGGTAACTCTTTCTCAGCAAAGCAAGCAACTCTCACCACCACACGTTGTTGCACTGCGTATATATAAAGTCAAGACGAGCTATGCAAAATGCAATGCAATGCAATGCAATGCTATATAATAATATGACGGTAAATACCAGGTTTTGGGTTTTCTGGGTTGGTTTTGGTTGTTTAGCTCTCTCAACGCACCACGAACGAACGACTCGCACAAGTGTTGTTTCCTCAACGAACCTCGTGTTTCTACTGAAGATCAGCCAGAACGAGTAATTTTGACTCAACAGCTCAAAGAGACAGAGAGAGAGCAGCTCCCCATCTCACAACCAAGTCTACTATGCACACACACACACAATGGGCAAGTACATAGGAGTTCAGTTCAGTCTCACACAATTCCACAATGTATAAAATAATAATAAAAAAAGAGTGGAAAACAGGCAGGCATAGGCAGAGTAAGTGTGGTGGTGAGTCGAGTAGTAGTAGTAGTATTATATAGTGAGAAGAACAGGGTAAAAAAAAAGTTTGGGGCAGTAGGCAAAGTATTTTATATATTATAAAGCCAGGCAAGAAGAGGTCTTGTGAATGTTGTAAACTTGGTACATTTAAGGAACAAACCATATAAGAGAGCTCTCTCTCTCTCTTTACACACAATATATTATCATTATATATATCCAATTCACAAACACAAAAACATAGTATGGTTATGAGATGGTTCCTACTAGCTTTCGTAGTATGGATGATAGTAGTAAAGTAAGTAGTAGTGAACAGGACAGGAGGAGAGAGAGAGAGAGCATTCTCTGATTGTGAAAATGTTATTCACGTTCACTATCGTCATCAACATCATCATCATCATCATCATCATCATCACACGGTACATTTGTCCCTTAAAAGTTGAATATTTGGAAGAATGGTGCATGATGATGATGATGAGTCTGACTGTATATATATGAGTGGATGATCATAATACCTATTACCAGAGAGTTTTAGGTATCTGTGTGTATTCAGATTTAATAAATGTGTGAATCTATCAATCCCAAATCTAAACTTGATTAGTAATAATAATAGCATTATGTACTACGAACGGAATGGACTCGGCTAAGATGTAATATACTTAATAAATGCATCTTCACTTTGCTACTAATTTTTTTCTAAAAAAATTAATAAACCCTTGTTTTATAGTAGGTATATGCATTATGCATTTCAGCCATGTCCCTTCTTGTCCGCCAAGTGTCCGTCCCATTCTTCAAACAATATAATAATATGAATCAGAAAAGAATAGGTTTACATATGAAATGTTGCTTTCCTGTAGTTTGCTTGCTCTTTGGTAAAATGTGGCAATAATCCTCTGGCTTGGTTTTTTTTCTTCTTTCAGAAGAGAGTTAGCTTAGCTGGCGGTATTAGGGTATATGGGCTTCTTGGTCCTCCCGAGTGGAACTTGTATGCAGATAATAAATGGAGACGTGTGTAGTTTTGTGAACCTTTATAGCTTAGCTTAGCTCTCTCTCTCTCTCTCTCTCCTCTTGTGTCAGGGCTACAAAACGCTACTCGTTTATCCGACTTTTTTTCTTCTTTCGTTCCTTCTTTTTTTGCTTATATGATGACACAATGTATATAAAATGGCCCACTTGGACTTTGTGTGACTACTTGAACAGTGGGAAGCCACGAGTAATGCAAATGCATGCAATAAAACAAGTCCCTAAAATTGGATCAAATTCTTGTCCTCGCGACACGACTCACTCACCACACCAGAGATTTCGCCAGATTTTCATGAGAAAAAAGGGAGAGAGAGAGAGAGGTGATAATGTCGAGTGGATAGGGACTAATTAGAAATTATTCAATGAGATAGTCAAGTCAGTTTTGAAGACATGCATGCACAAACTTCCGTTGGGTTGAGCATGTATGTGATGTGTGGTAGGTAAATCCTTGTGCTTATTCATTCATATGGCATAGGATATTTGAGGTGGTGGGAGGTGGATACTATAATACAGGGTATAGATATATATATATTTAGAAGGCTTGTGGCAAATTATAATGGCATTCAACATTGCATAATTTCATAATATATTATATGCTGTGTGTATGCATGGATCTCTACTGTTTGTTTGTGTAAATACGCCATCTTTTTCTTCTTTTATTATTATATATTTTTTATTTTCAAAATCAAATCCAATAAACCACAACAAGGTAGATCCAATCAGGGATGAAACTGTTGACTGATTGAATGACTGATTTGATTTCTTTCCTAGTAGAGACCTGGCTGGTACCACTCGACTCACCACTCAAATAATGGGCTATTTATTTCTACGGCTGACACCTGTTTGCAAATGAATGCTGCTTAGAATATATGTGCATGTGCCAGTGCGAGAGATTTGCAAATAGCCGTCAGTTATAATAATGTATGTACGATAAGGCTTCCATCCACATCGCATCAGCAGCAATAGCAATCCCTGTGGTAGAGTGTGTGGAAGGCAGGCAGGCAAGCACTAACTAAAACCGTAAGTTCATGAATTTCCATTGATCAGCTTGCTTATCAGTTTGACTTTCTATGTGCAGGCACAATATCAGCATCACAATTAGTACAAGCACACAGGGAGAATGAACTATTTGACCTCCGGAACTGTGTATATTTGCAAATATGATTTACTTGATAGTTGAAATACGGCCAATTATTTATGGAGTTGAATGATGTCTGGCTCATCGGCTCTGCCCGTTAAATGCATGAAGAAATAAGAAAAACGACTTATATCCTAACAAGCATTCTAGTCTGGATATATACATGTACATATAGTCAATAGATAGGTTATAGAAACTTCTTTCTTCCGAAAAATAAAAATAATAATTTGACTCATATATGATAAGCAGATACAATACAAGTTTAGTAAAATATGCAGAATATTTTCCCCGATTTTGTGTTCTAGTGTCACCATGATTTTTCACGTTTCTGTCACACATGCATGGAATGCAGAAAGCAGAAGGTAATTTTTTTAAAATGTCAACCTCTTCTTTACCAGACCGACAGACAATAGCGAGAATATATGCACAATAGTATTAAGCAGATCCCTGCAATATCCTAGCAGACAATTCTAGAATAAATGCATATGTCTGAGGTAAACATGATTGTGCAAAATTATGTCGGGTGGCTGGGTGGGGTAAAATCGTCCATGAAAAATGGAAGGAACCTTATACCGACGACGGGCTATCATTTCAGCCAGAAAGAATATAGAGGACACCCAAATGACACGTATATTATTTGCCCTGATAAATTAATCTGACTACGAATCTTGACGGAAGAGAACGCGTGATTAAATTCTCCATCTATCTCTCCAAAACTCCATCCATCCAACCCAACCTGCTCGTCATCGTCGTTGGTGCAAGGCTACCTATGGCTTCTTCGCTCGGTGTGGTTGGTGGCGTGCATGCAACAACAACAAGCCATTACAAGTCACAAGCAAAGTAGTACTGACTCTGAGACTGACTGACTGACGAAGGTACAAATATACGCAGAGTGTCGCAGAGAGAGAGTGAAGATATATTATAGCTCCCCAGTTGTCACATTTTAAGTCAAGTTCAATGTTCAAAATCAGCATAAGTGATGATTTGAGCCACATTTTCATGCCTAAATTACAAATAAAATTAACGGATTTTTGTGCAGATTGTTGGTTGATACGAAGGAAGGAACGAAGAATTGGGTAAAAGTAGCCTCTCATCATCCTTGCAGCAGCAGCATGTAGCAGTAGTCTAGGTATATAGGCTTCTCTTCTCTGTTTTTCCTTGAAATTTCTCATACAAGGAACTTGTTGAGTTTTACTCCACTCTCGTAACAATATAAGTATTCCCATTCTTATTAGTAGGTCTCTCTTTTAGCCGGCTTTAATGACTTGAAACTCTAACTCTACATTATCCATTCGTGCATACAAAATATACCAAACCCAACTAATAAGTTGTTCACAACAACAACTAAACAACTGCTGATACGACTCTTACGGACGCGGACGGCGGACGGATATACCCCTGTAAAATGTAAAACTCATAATAACGTGATGGTAACGCTGATGATCATGATGATGATGATGATGCTGATGTGTTGATAGAAAAACTTTGGTAATAGTTGAAGAGTTTGTAATAATAAAGCCATGGGCTTACTCGTCGTCTATCTTTGCATAGGCACACTGGATGATCATGCTGATGATGATGAAGTCAAGTGCGATTTTCAAGAGTTTTTATATATTTAAATGATGATAATGTATATATGCGTATCACTCCGCGAGAGTATACCGATAGATATAGATGCATTTATCTAGAGTCGACCGACCAACTGTTTAAATTACATTACGTACATATAAATATAAGTAGTAGTGTTAGTGTTAGTATTCGGTCTTTCTGGCTGATCTCAAGCTTCGCCGTCCGTTGCCACTGCTGCTATTCCACCATTCGCCTTCGTCTTCCTCGTAGATATCCTTTTTTTCAACTTCTTGACGTGCTATGAAACGCAATTTTAACAACTTTTCTGTTTCTGCTGTGCAAGAGAGAGAGAGAGAGAGAGAGAGAGAAGGTGATCCAAGAAGGTCATTCATATTATTATGCTTTGCTGGTTTGGTCTAGTGTGCACGTTAGATTAAACTCATCACCATCAGTCAGACATTAATGCAAATAATACCTAAAATAAATACATACCTATATAACTTTAACCATACATATTATTGTGATTATTACATTGAGTTTGTTGATGATAATCCTCCATGATGTGGACCATTACTACTACGGGACGATTCAATTGTCATTTAGATATAGTGTGTGAAGAGACGCTTGTCTTCAGTGAATGAACTACGCGAGTTTAATTGGGCACAAGCTATACATAAGCTTTCTTTGTGCCCAATAGACAGACGCGTTGTGGCTTTGGCTAAAAATTTTCCATTATTAAAATAAAGTCATTATTACAAAAGTACCCATAATAACCCACACACACACAGTTTGTTTGCCTGCCCCCAAGTCAAATCTCCACTTATGTTCCCCAGTCATAATGAAAACGGAAGGGTTTAGTGGAAGAAAGGCAAAAATAGATGAGTACAAGTTACTAGAAATAATATGAAAATGAAGCAACTTTTATGATGCTCTGTGAGTCTTTGTGAGACATACGCTTTACGAAATATATAAATTCGTGTGGGTGAGGATGAGTATGAGTGTGAGTGATATGCCTCAAAAAGCGAAGAAAAAAAATCGCATTCAGAAAGCCGTCTCTCCTGACCAGTTTCGAAACTGGCTTATTACATTTTTTGTCGCATATCAGGGAAATTAAAAGTAAGGCTTACTCTCTGTTGCTATACGTATCATTCATAACTAGGTGTACGTACACAACGCAGCTCCATTTGTACTGTTAGCTGAGGAGGACCTTGTAAAGCAAAATCACCACCAATTCTTGCATTGAATATTATGTACATTGAAACAAATTGCATAAAGAGTCTAGAAAGCCCTATTCTTTATTGCAATTTCTTTTCTGCGCTAATTACCAATTGTATATACTATATTTTGTACACTCAAAAAAACTTTTTTATTTTATTCCCCAAGGCAAGGACTCAAGGAAAGTATAGAACAATAGCTCTATAGTTAAACCTAACAATGAGGAGAGGAGACATCCTGTAAAAATGTGAAATCCCAACAAGCGGAGACGACGACAACTTGGGATACTGGCGCATACTGGATTGCTGCTGGTCAAAGTGGAATATGAAGTGTGAGATGTAAACGAGATGATTTAAAAAAGGAAAAGAAGAATAATTGGAAATGAAATTAAGGTCTTGCTCATCAATCCTTTACCTAGCTTCTTTTAGCATTCATCTTCTTCCTACAACTTCCACGCAGTCTCTTATGACTGACTAGTCAAATCATGATGACCACACTAATGGTTATCCATGACATGATGCAGGTATCCAGCAAATCTAGTAAAAAAATACATATATCTGGTTTTTTGTCGATGGCATCAATCTAGTCCAGGCTACAAAACATTACATAATAATGTATGGTATAACCTTTACAACTTGGAATTACTTGCTTACCTACATGGAAACACGGGAGAAGATGGATGGATGAATAAAATATAGAGGGAGAGAGAGAGAAACGAGAGGAGAAGAGATACATTATATCCTTGTTTAAATGCATCCATTGGCATCCCCTAAACCTAGGTATATATATATGTATATAAAGCTGACAGTGATATACACAATATTATAGGTTATACATAATATGAGACGCGAATGTGTTTCTTTTATTTCCCCTTCGCATCCCACCACCACCACCACCACTGCACCAACATGAGCGTAACCTCTTCAGAAAGAAATGAATAAGAAAGGACAATTGAAATGGGTTGGCTTTTAGAGCCAGCTTATAATGCAATATTATAATGATTACTACTAAAATTGTGTTTCTGTCGTGGTCTAAAACGTCTAGTTGGGTGTATTTCTGCTGTTTTGTTACTTAATACAAAGGATGAAGACGGAGAGGATCAGAAGAGAGATACGATGGATCTACATATTAACTTCGTTTAAATATACATATATCCATCCACATCCATCCATATCATGCATTTTATTTCTATCGTGTCATGTGAGCATGTCTTCCAAACACACACACACACACACGTAAATAATTGCGCAACGATCTCTTTGGTAAACTATTCTATTTTTCCTCTCTTGTTACCAACTTTTTTTTATCATTAGAAGCTGATATGATGATATTTGAGCGTTATGCTTCAGATTAAAGGTGTGCTTTCATGAGTTATTGTTTTTTACGGTGGGACACTAAAAGATTTGCTCTGTAATGGGTATATCCCACAAAAAAATCAGCACATATAAGTATTATGCAGATGGGGTACACACAGGTGAGCTATATCTTATTACCTTGACAGTCAGTCAAGTTGGTATTTTATTTTAGGTACAGGTAGTGGTTGTTGTAGTTATTCATGTGGATAATTTGTATGCAAAAAAAAAGTTCAAAATGGCTAATGTTCACTACCAAACCAATAGCATTATGAAGATGTTTTCCTCTTACACATTGATTAAAAAGCTTTTTTTTATGATTTTGACCACACCACACATCACGGTAGACCAAAGGAGAGCTCGCACAATAATCGGCAGTAGTAATGTTGTTCTTTATCTCAAATCGCGATGTTCAACTCTGATATATTATTATTCTATTGAAGGCAACAATTCTCTTTGGAATAAAAAAGTACACCTCTCTATGAATTGAATGACAAATACTGTGATCTCTGATACGATGCAGGTGACGTAGTATAACGTATATATGTTGAAAAAAATTAAATTCTTGCTGATTTAATACTTCAACAATCCACCATGCATTGTATATTTGCAACAAACATCGGCACAACAAGTAAAACTTTTATTATTCACATTATCTTTTAATGTGTTATTTTTTCAAAAATTATAAAAAATACCCTAAAAAATCAGTACGGACAGAGCTCGATATCAATTTGTAGATTTGCATACAGGGATTTATTTTATATTACACGTCTATAACATGACAAAATTTTGACGAATCCAAATTACAACTTTAGTTGTTGGGGTTTCTGCACGTGCAAGTAAGTGTACAAGAAATGCAAGGAAAATCTTACAAAAAATATATATATTAAAATTCCACAGCAAAATGAAAAAAGTAGCACATATTGTGGTTCCGTGTGTTTTGTATTTAACATTTGGTTTACCTGCCTGCACGAAGATTCTTTATATTCTAATCATTACCGTCGTCGTCAGGTCATGAATGCATCAGTATTGCATTCATTCTGCTGCTCCATGTGTGTGCTATGAACTGGCTGCTATATGCTAAACGCAGTAATAGGTAATTTTTTTTTGTTCTGCAAAAAAAAGCTAGCTCAGCTCAGGAAAGGAAAGGAATACCTAAGATCGCGATATCATCGTATGGATGGTTTGGTTATATATATGCATGCTCCTCCTGCCACTTGCTGTCTGTCAAGTCAAGTCAAGTCTCTAAAACAGCAGCAACCTGCTGCGGAGGAGAATAAAGTAAAAAAAAAACTGACAAAGACAGGTTTAGCGGACACCTACATGGGCAGCCTAACACTACAAGTGGCTCCTGAATCCATAAAATAGTATTACTTGGATATCCTTAGGCTTCTCTCACAGATGGTGCCTGACGCCTGAACCTCACGTCAGTCCTAAAGGCTGTTTTACCAAATAGCGTAGTGTGTATTCCCGGACGAGATGAAAAAGAGAATTGCGAAATCATCATTATTAATCATTTAGCATTATTCATTCATAGAAATAGAATAGTAATTATGACTTTAGATAATATACTTAGTATTAACTAGGCATGGAAAGTAGGATCTCGTTGATTTCAAACGGTACGATGTGTACAAGGTGACCAATATGTAATACATGTGCTTTTAGTGCTTAGTAATTAGTCATGAATAATAGTTAACAAGTCGATATGTTTGATAATTTATGCTCATTCATGATTGCAAATTGTAAAAGTGTGATTTTTGTTGCAAAAAAAAACAAAGTCAAAACGATGAAAATAATGGATTCAGTTCAGTACGATGATGATGATATTGTTGACTTTGGGTAGAAGCAAGTGTGGTGGTGAGCTCACAACTCGCTTGAAAAACCTTGAAGTTCTAGGCCACATTCGGAAGAAGAAGAAAAAATTGCATCGTAATACAATTCAGGGAAGAAGAACTTCCTTTTGGTTGGTTTGGGTTTGGTGTGATTCCGGAAGTATTGAGTACCAAGTTGTGAATTAATATGAGGGTTTTCACATTTTTTTTGTTGCCAAGAAAGAAGAAGAGAGTGCAGGTATACACTATTATACAGTTACAGTAGTAGAGTGTGTAGCTGTACTTTACCAATATTTTATTTGGGAGTAGGAATACTCTTTTTCCCATTGCATTCCATGTTTGTAGACGAGTGCCTCGGATAATGGTTTCTGCTGAATAAGAACGGATCATGTCCGCCGTTGAGCTTTGCAAAATAATAATAAAAATGCATTTTTCGTATCTCATCGTTGTCTGTCTGTCTGCGTCACTCTGTGTATTTGTTATACTGACATTCTTATATTTGTGTAGTGATGATAAACATGCCTAATGAAAGATAACACGGTTATATTGGATAATATTATTTATATTGGATCTTTATATTAAGGAAAAAAATCGTAATCGTAAATCGTAATGCAAAAATTGCAGTCTGCACTTGGCTCTCTCTGTTATCATCATGGCTAAAATGGAAGTATGCATATTTGTAAAGGCTATTATTATAAATTATTATGTTGATTATAGGAATATGCTTTACGCTTCGGTTTACTCATTAGGTAATTAAAATCTGCCAAGTCGTGATTTGTTAAATAAATTCGACTTGATCATGAATGAGGCAACCAAGTTTCACCATCATCGCCATGTTGCGTAGCCGTAGCCTGTCATTGTGTTTGACGATGTAGAGTTTGATTTAATGTTGCGTGCTCATACGTTGACAAGGGAGTCTCTGCGAAAGCCAAAATTCCTTCATGCACCATCCATCCGATCTATCAAAATATTTTGCGTAGGGTTGACGGAATTGATTGAAGGCATAATAATACATTAGATTAGATTCGGCAATTTTTTCGGTCGTTGGTTTCTTGCATATGTGGCACTCTTTGTTCCATAAATTGGCGTAAACTTTCTGGAACATTTTATCTCCTCCTTGGAATCAGGTTTATGTGCATTTAAGAAGATTTCCCTTTTGGTACTTCGGTGTCTTGGTCTTGCTAAGGTGTGGATCATTAGACGTTTATTAGGTGCCTGAATACGCTTAAAAGTTTCTACATGATATTTGAATGAATACATATATCTATATATTTTACTTTTACCCCAAGTGACAGACAAATGAACCTTAATTCTTGAAATTAATGGCCATAATGAGCCCGACCTTGTAGCTTATTCACATACAAGAAATTTAATTTGTGGAAATGGGAATATCTTTTGTTTCATCAAAAAGAAAACCTACAGAAACGTAACGTAAGTTATAAAAAACTTCCCATTCTTCCAACAAGCTCACACACTGCTCCACCAAATGTATTGCAGCAGTAATGCCGAAATGTGAAATGAAACTAGTCGTCGTGCGTGCAATCTCATGTATAATATCTTATATTAAGCAAAATATAGGGATAGTAAAATACGAGTTTAGCGTTAGTTCCTTCCGTGCCATTACAAACATAAAGTAGGTTATTTACATTAAGAGCTAGAGGACCATTAATGGGAAATTGTAGAGCTAACTTCGCAAACAGAACGATATGGTTACAAGAGGGTGGTCGATGATGACAAGACTGCCGTTTTAGAATATGAGTTGAGTTAGTAGCGGCGGGCAGACTGTAATAGTCCATTTATTGACCGTTCATTCATTCACAAGAACAAAGCTCAGGCAAACGAATGTCTTCCATGATAAGCAAAGCAGCATGATTGCAAAAATCGGTTGTTGAAACAGCAGTTTATCACTTTATAGTTCGTCCATCAAATTGTGTAACCTAAAGGGACGCGCTCAAAGTAATTTAATTCGTTTTTCATTACAGGTAAACCTGCCATAACGCTTCAACTAATTGTAAGTGCAAAGGCAATCTGCACTAATAGTAAGTAAATGTATTATTATAAATGCATTGGAATTGGAATCCTCGGCCGAGGACGACATTGACAACGGCACCATTCCAGCATTAACTCTTAAAAGTGCCATTAGCCTCAAGTGGGCAGGGAGTGAAGTGAATTGCAAACTTTAGCGTCTCACGGTGCCCCACCCATTTCCAATTTCTTATTCCAACAGCATTCCACCTCGCGACCACGACGACGAGCCTCCACCCCAAAACCTGACTAACTAAACCAGCTGTACACAAAACAAGTTAAAAAGGGGGAAAAAAACTAATTTTTTTCAGCGAGAATTTCATACAGGATAATTGTCTGACCTGACAACAACAACACCACCACAAACAACAGAGCCAACATTTGCACAAAACATCATGCAACAACTGCAACAATTCTTCTTCTCACTCTCGACCACTCAGCAGCAGCATTCTTCGGACAGAACAGACTTCTGGTTTTCATACGGTGCTCTTCTGCCAATAGATTAAATCCATACAATACAATACTTTTCTATGGATTCACAGTCAGATTCAATTAGTTCCATTCCATTCCATTGTGCGGATAGCGGATCAACACAGGGATAACCATCTTGCTCATCTTCTCTCCTGTATTAAACATGTATCTGTTGTCTTGTTGATGGTCTTATTCAACTAGCAGCAGCATAATAATAATCATAATAAAAATTTACAAAAAAGCAGAGAGAGAAACACTGAAGAGTGAATCACTGAACACATGCATTTCCATTTAAAAGCACAGAGCAGACGTTTATTTTATATGCTTCATGCTGGTATGAATGTCTCTGATCTCATCGTCGTCATCATATCCAACAACTAAACTCTCATCCTTGTTCTCTTCATAGTCTTCATACTATGATTTTAGGATGATATGAAGATCATTGCATGTGCTTTCAGTATTACATACAGCAGGTTTCTCTGGTCATGTTCGCATCAGTTCTCCACGTATCGTATCGTATCGTATGGGATAAAATGGAGTGGATGTAAGTCGGAGGAACGTGTGTGTTAGGTTAGGAGGAACGAACATCATCATCATAATCATCATCATCATCATCATCATCAACAACTACTGCAACAGGCAGTTTTACTTGTTGTGTTGTTCCAGGCCTTCTCCTCGGCAGCTGACTCTTTGCCATTGATATAGGCATCATTGCTCCACACCACCGCACCGTTTGTTTCCGCAAGATATTATCTTTTAATGTATCATTTTTGAGGACATGTGTTAATAATCGCCTACGCTATTAGTGCAGCAGTGCCACACCATATTCCATCAAAACCTTCATCAGACGAGCTCAACATTTTTGTTTGACAACTGACTCGAGTTAGGAAGAAGAACCTTTTAAATTCCTTCTTCACTCCACTTCAATCCAGCAAGAGTGAAAGTAAGTGATGATGAGGATGAGGTGATTGCAATGCGCTGTTCAACTTTGAATATTGAAAAGGGATTGTGCTGTGCTCAGTGCTGCTGCTGCTCAAACCAAGGGCAAACTTTTCATTAAGATTCACTCCAGATGTGTAATGGTTAAGAAGAGTTAAATGTCGTGGTGGTTGGTGCATCTCTATCCCTTCTCATCTCGCTGACAACGAATCTCATCTCATGTGTTATATAAGTTATAAGCGCGACGACCACGCGACATTTTTGGATCTTTGCATGGTGCCCCAATGCGACGGTCCAATGTACAACGTGAGTTTATTGATCTGACGAGTTACTCCACCAACAACTTGAGTGCATAGTAAATAGTGGTTGCAAGTGGAATTTTGTAGTATGAAAAAACCGGATACGGGAAGTTGATTGAATCTTTAAACTCATCGTCAGTTTAAAGCTTGAAAGTGATACAAAAGGAAAAGTCTCACTCATCTCATTGCATTGTGAGCCCTGGAATCATATGTAACCTTTGAGTAAGTGAAAGACATTATATGAAATAGAAACGCATATTATGCTTTCTTGGAGTTTCTTTTTAATTTCGATATTCATATTACTTTCTTATTATTAGTTTTCATCATGGAATTTCATAAATCCGTTTACCGATTTACCTGATATAAAGTATTTAACTACGTCGCGCATAATCATATATATAGGTAGTCTTTCTTGGTATTGTTTATGCAACCAAGTCAAGGCAGTCACCAGGAGTTCGGTAATTACGAAACCCATCGAGGTAGCATGGGACAAATAAAACTGGAAAATTACAATGATTTGTGTTATTATTACGGATTCGGGTTAAGTATAGCCTTTATACTTTTACCATGCTTGTCTGCCCGTGTTTCGTCCGTCCTCAATCTCGCATAGGAGGATAACTCATAAACAGCTGCAACAATTTGGCTGAAATGAGATGTGAAGGCAAAACTCCGCAAATTCGGAGAAACGGTTAGAAATCAAGTATGTAGGATAAAAGTTTTATCAACATGGACTCCCTTGACCTCACGAGGTCACGCTTTTTACAAAACGACGGCATTTCATCACATCATGTCTATTTACTATATGGTTTATTCCAAGTACTAATGCTGCTCATGTTTCCAAAGCCAATTATGACTTTTTCGGAGTAAAAGGAAATTACTCGCTTTTCAATTTTTTTCTTTCCACATTATCCTGTATACACATATAACAACCAAAAATGTACACGCATTTATCTCCATTTATCTCCCATAGAATCTGTTATTTTTTGTGGTATTGATTGTGGCAACATACAACGAAACAGTAGTTAACAGGAGGGCTTTTTTATGGAAATCAAGTCTTGTATATATTGTACTATGTGCATATTATGTAGTAGTTCATATATCACATATCACACATCACATCATCTTACTTATAAGCACATTTTCTGTCTGCCTTTTTTCAGAGTTTTTTTCTCTGTTTGTCGTGTCCGTAATTCGTAAACAGTGTTTTTTCCAACATGCTTTTATAAACCAGCGTCGTCGTCGTGATACTTACCGTATGTCAATCCTCAATCCATTTCAACTCAACGCAAGCATGTAATATGCAACGATTTCATTCTTTCCGTGAATTCCGTGTCATGTAATAAAAATGAAGGTTAAATTCATCTCGTATATATACACAAAATACGACGACATATACATATTATGTATATAAACACACTGACTGTCCATTCCGTTGCTTTCCAATTTCCAATCCAGTTAATATCTCCTCTCTCTCGAAAAGTTATCAATTGTTTGCAAATAGCATGGCACGGAGTATGTGGAAATGTGGAGTGGACTCGGTCGGGCTTATGATGGTTGAAAGTTGAGAGAAACGTCTATTACACTCATTTTCCCGTTTTTATCCTATCATTGTTCTTCATCATTTTATAACAACTACTACTAACTACACACACTCGTCCAGAAAGTAATAGACATACACCCAAAAAATTGTGACTTTTGTGAGTTTGTGATTGCTGCAACAGCAGCAGCTTTGACAAAATGCATGTGTCGATCCATAGTAATAATAAACGCTGTGTAGTTGTTGTTAAACGATTTTTTCCAAAGATTACTTATTCGGCAAAAATACATTACCATAATGCATGTCGATGTCGTGGCAAGAAACGTCACAAACACAAAAGTATTCTCCGTAAAAAGGCACGAACGAATAACATAACTGTAAGCAGGCAGGCAGGCAGGCAGGCATAAGAAGCCGTCTTTGTTTTACAAGCTTTTATATTATGATGCATCATGCATTTTGTGTATTTGGGGCATAAGAAGGGCTTGCAAGATTTAATTATCAAACCCGGACCTCCATTCCATCTAGTCCACCAGCCAGTCTGGGTTAAAAATAGTTGGGATTTTTCTGCTTCCTTCCTTGAAACAAAGAGTGTCATTGTAGTACGGTTGCAACCTGCACAGACTGGATTTTATTTTAGAGGAGAATGTCCCAACAACGCCCGTCCCCGTAGTTAGTTATATAAAGAAATGTTCATATTCTCCAGTCTCGCTCGCGTCCTCGTCTAATTTAAAGCCGTAATAATAAAGTGACAAATCTTTATTCGTGTTTGTTTCGTCGCCTATATATTACATGAATTCATTAGTAACTTCTCTTCTGACTGCCCTTTTCAATTTCTTCATGATTTCTACTTGTTACTACAGTGAATAGTGGTCGGAGGAGGAATGGAATGCGGCATAGTAGGGATGTATCATTTTTATCATGCTACTGCTTGACTGTTATTGTGTTTGTGAGAAAGTTTTATAAGCCCAACTGTTGAGTCACTTCACTGAAATTATTATTACAACCAAGATGTGTGTTCATGAAGGTTGCGAGTTGTGAGGTCTGTTTGATGTAGAGTTATTAAATTAGATGAGTTAATCCAGATCTCCATACATATCGTCATCGTTCCACACCCATATGAAAAAGTATGTTATTATCATGCATTGTATACGCGTCGAATATAATTTCAAGTGTCAAATAGAATTAAGTAGTACATACTTCGCGATTAGTGACAGTTTTTTGTAGTGTGTCTGTTTTGGATCAATCAACCTACATTTGAATCCTCTTCTTTTCTTATTTTTCCTTTTTTTTAATTTTATTCCTGAAGGACATTGGGGCTGCCAGTGTAGCAAGCAATAGCAATTCCATCCATGTCAGCTTTTCTCAAGTTGTTTCGTTCATGGAAAGTCGTTGTATGCATGGGGATTCCAAGTGAACCAAGTGATAGCTGACCACTCTCACCCGATAAATATTAATTATACCCAAGTTTAAGATGACAGTAATCACAATAGTGGTTGAAAGTGCTATTACTGGACCGGCTGGTGGCTTCCAACATGTTACTGTCGATGACTCGCAACCCGTTCAAGAGCTTATTAGTCAGTACTGTCTTGCCAAGGTAAGTTGACACTAGAGTTTTATATTTTCTCTTCTTTTTCTTCCAAACGTGCTAAGTGGAGATGTTGCTGTTCGCCTGCATTCTAATAAGTTGTACGAGATGATGCGTTGGAAATTATTGGAATGCAGTACTGCATGTCATCATGTAATTTGTTCAGTTTGCGCTGTGGAGAAATGTGTGTTGTGTGTTACAAAATTCGTCATTTTATTTGATAGGGTGCTCCACAAAATCCAAAGTATACGCTAATTACAAAAACCAACGTGATTCTTGACAACGAACGACCCATTTCAGCCTGCTCCCTGAAGGACGGAGAACTTCTGAAACTGACAAATATGGGTAAGTACATCAAGCTCTAGTAGTATAATAGCGTGTAGACTAGACTCTTTTGCCTAAAAGCTCATTCCCTGTAGAATGCAGATATTATATTAGAATAATAAAAAAACAATTCCAAGTGGGGTTAGGTATTTATTATGGAATTAAATTGCTTTGGATGTGACTTTTTATAAAGATCTACTTGTAAAATAATTTCAGCACAAACAAAGCCAAAGTTCCTGTTTGGCCATTGGCTGACAATGGCTGCGATCGGGATGGCGGTCGGGATTATTGGACTGACCATCTGCGTTTTGCTATACGCCGTGTTTAATAGTGTGCCAGATAATGTAAGTGATAATTATCAAAATCATAGTTGTTATATACTTCCATCCACTTATTTTAACAATCAAAAAAATATGCGAAATATTCGTGCAGAGCTTGCAAACTGGCGGCGGCGGCATTGAAAAGCTATGATGATCAAGGTTTCATGTTATGTCTCACCGTGCGTTGCAAGTTGCAAATATCTTTTTAATTAGCTTTTGATCATATAGGAACAGCACAATGTTTCTGCACTTACTACACATTCAGCTTAAACGCAAATATTTTGAGCACTTCCATCCAGCGTTACCTATACTGATATGCCCACAAAACGGGTGGGACTACGTACGTACGTAGCTAGTAGTGAATTTGCTGACAGATTTGATTTCAATCACGAATCAGAATTGTTTTAATACGACTGTTTAAATTTATTGGCAGACAATGCACGTGTACATTCTCGACCAAGATACGTAGGCAGAGTGATTTGATTTGAGGATAAAGGATTTTTTGTATATAAATTCCTGTCAATGTCATCATGAATTAATTGACAGCAAAGTTTCCTGGTTGGTAAAGAAAAGAAAGAATTAACCTACATTTGGAAAATACAATCTGGAAAATTTGCTTTCAAAGGTTAGAGCTACACTATAGCTGGGAATTCCATTAAATACTTGGAATAATGTGGTTTTAACTTTTAACAGAGGGTTTTTACGACGGAATTGCAAAAAAATGCACAGAACAAATCTTGCTGAATGCAGTGGTTGTGAGTGACTATTGTGGTTTCAGCATGGTTTATATATTTTTTTAAGCTGTCTCTTCTGCTTGTAACTCTGTTATTGAAATTAGAATTGGTTTAATACAATAACACTCGCCAATTCCCATGCTTTGATTAATGTTTATGAATCATTTGTATGGTTATTTGGGATGGTCGTCAATTTGACAAAATACAAAAGGAAACGTGACAAATGACAGAAAAATTAAAAACTGTACATAACGGCAATTTTTTAATACTTTACCATGAGTTTAGTAGAGAGTTGAGTTGAGTTGTAGCTTAAAATACGCAATACTTGGTTCATGAAGATATAAATTATTTTTGTGACTGCAAACATTGCAAAATGAAACAATGAGTTGAGTTGTATGTACATAAGTTACGACGACGCGACGACAACGTCTTTCGTTGCTCTATTTTTATAATAACGATGCGATGTAGAGAGGGGCTATAGTCCTTCTTTTTAAAAATCAACGTGGAGCTGTGTGCAATAATACCTGCTACCTAGTCAACGGCTCTGTCTGTATACATAGGGTGGGAATAATAATGGGAATAGGGAATGTCAATAGATGATGATATAGAAAAGAATAATAATAAAAATGGAACTATAAGTTCTATGACTTGAGACAAATAATATAAACATTTTGTATAGTTCGTTCGTGTAGATATAGCCATCATCATCATCATCATCATCATCACATGAAGAGGTAGAGGTAGAGTTTTTTTCTTTTTCAATATACAATCAACGAGAAGAGGCATGAGCGTCTATATCTTGTCTCGTCAGGAAACTGTTCTCGACAGTTTGAAGTACTTTGTGTCAAACTTTGCTTCGGCCATTTTCTGCGTTATCCAGGGAACAAACATTGGGACATTTACGTAGACACCTATTAACAACACCAAGATAGAGTAGTACTTGTCATGAAATATTCTTATTAGAAGAATGAAAAAGGAATTATTAGGCAAATAAATAAAAATCATGTTGTATTCCATTATTATTTTTCCATACCTGGGATCCCTTCCAAACCACACCCGATACCCCAGGCTACGATACCATACTGAACGTAGTATTCCGAGCCAGGCATTTTGCAAACGAAAGGTGAGCCACCGTCTCCCTATAAGCACACATGACAACAAAAAATTCGCTGTCAATTCTAATTTAAAGTAAATAGGAGGCCGGATAATGCAAATCATTATTATTGGTTGCAAGCATTTAAATAATACCCTGCAAGTGTCCCGTCCTTTCTCTCCGCCGGCACAGACAAAGGAATCGTGTAGTTTGAAGTATCTGCCAAGTCTTGTACTCCTCATGGAATTTTCGCATGTTCTCCTTGGCACAACCGGCATATCAATCTTTTTAAGTATAACTTGGTATTTGCCTTCTTGTCCTGCATATACAGAAGGAGAAAATAAAAACATGCATTTTGGGATTTCTTTTTTGAAAAAGTCGTGTATGTAATAGCTGAGTGCAACACGGGTATACATACCGAAAGAATCCTTTCCCCATCCTGAGGCATAACATCTTTGCCCGTCAAAACTGACATTTGCAGGTGGTAGGCATATAGTATCAATATTTGGTGCGATGGTGCTCTCTTCGTTTAAGATTAGCAAGGCGACATCATTGTATAACGCTCCGGGATAAAACTCTTCATGGATAATCGTCTGCATGGATATTGATTATGGAGAAAAAAATGCTTTAAAATGTCCATATACTCGCTCAACTTGTTGCTAAATATGATTATTATTATTGGAACCCAAACTTACCTTTACGACAAAGCGGTCCACATGAGGGTACAGTTCATCCGGAGTTTGAGTATCCCATTCTCCCAAACGGACCTTGAGGTCTTGTACGTTTTTCTTGTATACACAGTGGGCTGCTGTAAGAATTACTCGGGGGTGAATCAATGAGCCTCCACACAGAAACACATTTAATGGGGCTTTTCCTTCTTGATGCTCTTGAGTTACGATTGCTTTAAAAAGAAACATTACAATTTATTAGCACTTTTTAATTGTTGGTTTAATCGTGTGGTAAAGTAAACTCTAGTTGTGCAATGTAAAATGCAGGAAGTTCGCTTACCTGCCATCCATGGAAATTCCCTACATGATAGAAAGAGGAAAAATTAATTACCTAGCTTGTTGTTGACTTTTAGAAAATACTTTTGGAAAATATTAATTACAATACCCAAATTGAGCCTCTTGGTTCATGGCTCCGGTAATGCGAAATCCAACTCCTTCCGTATTCCGTTTCCCACAGACGGAATGCGTAAACTCGGGATTGCGTATTGGCTCTTCTGGCTGCTTTTCCCGCATGCTCTGAAAGCCATGCCCAAAACCGTTAGTTTCCATTTGGAAATAAATAAGAAAATGTGCGGTAAACCTCTGCTCACGACGACATAATTATAACATGTAATACTTACTTGACAACAAATGTCAAAATAGTGGTCACACGGGGAAGTCTTGGTGTTACCCAGTCGAATATCAATGAGACCCACGACGTCTCCATTTTCAACTACAGTTCCGTTGTCAATGTTGCACAAAAAGTATTTGACACATACACACGGCGTCTGCTCTTTGAGAACCTCTTGGGAAACATCTTGGGGGTTGTTGGGTTTGCTCGTTTCAAGAGGAATTACCGCAGACGATGGATTGCTGCTTGGTTGCTTATTATTATTATTGGTGTTCTCTTTTGACCCATTTTCTTGGCTGTTTGACCCTGTTTGCTTATCGCCAGTTCCCTGATTCTTTATGAAAGCGTCGATAAGCTCTTGGTCATCATAGTCGTCGTCGTCGTCCAATGGGTTGGCTCGGATGTTGCATAATACACATAGACTTACAATGAGGATGAAAATTACCCTCTGGAAGGAAAAATGTCGTTTTGTACATTGCATTATTACTTCAAAATTCAATTTCAACTGGCATTTAAATAAAAGTCACTAGTTTGGCTAATCTTCTTCTTACCATTGTGATGCAATCATGCAGTGTTGGAATGCACGTTGTTTTTAGGGATGATGTTGCTAATGATTTCAGCTTACGCCCGCTGATTTACCGATAAACCAACAGCCTGGAATAACAACGCCAAAATATTTTCTTTGTTTTGAATTACTTGGATAGTTAGTTGGTCAATTTTTTTTTTTTTGAATTTGTAGTAAAGCCCACTACTTTTTTGTACAGCTGAGTAGCATGCCACTTTTTGCATTTACCTGTGCAATTTTTTTGATACGTACAGTGTTGAGTACCCGTTTCTTGCGAAAAAATATTATCCTTTTGAGGTTTACAGCTACCATATAAAAATATAGAGTATATGTGAAAAACGTGAGCCACTTGTTTTTTTTTTTTCTTCTTTTCTTTTCTGCGGACACTAAAACTTGGAACAGGTATGTGAAGATTGGATTGATGTTCCACACACACACACACACAACGAAAAAAGGTGGTAATCAAGTTGGCAATATTACTTGTTGTCGGTCAGTAGTTGGTATAGTGAATACTGACGGACGACTGACAATGAAAATTCACACCAGCAAACGATTCTTGAAGAGATTTGGTGAGTCGAACGAATGCTATGGTCTAGTCTCGTCGTAGTGTTGCATGGCTTTGATTTCATATTCTGATTACATGCTTATTATTATAATGTTTTTATTTTCATATGCGCACCATCATGAAGGAGCGAGCGACCCACCATTTGCATGTCTCTGCAAAGCACCCAAAGAAATCATCATGAAAGACATTATATGCATATCTCGTACCTCTTTAGATTGGCTTCTTTTTGCTGCTATTTAAAAGAGCAATAGGAAACAATCGCTTGGGTTGCATTATTGTAGTGCTATATTATTATAGTGTTCTTCTCAGCTCAGTTGTGTATTGGGATTCTGAGATTCTGACCACCACCACCATCAGTGCGTTACACACAATCATAATCTCTGTTACTTACTTTTTTAAGTAGAGGAAAACCAGTGAGCGTAATAGTAGTAACTTCTTCGCCTAAAATAAGTCCTTTGGGAATATCCACACACATCCATCCACTATGAAATCAAGTCGCTATTTGCTCTTGTTGACGTCAACTAGTGGTTTACTTTGTTTGTGTGGAGTGTGAGTGTGGATGCATATTATAATATGTACCTCTAGGTATAGGATTATGATTAGCCAGGTTGTTGTAGTATTGTAAAAACCTTAGGGGTTGGTAATTCATGAAAAATACGAAGGTTGATGCGTCAACTACTTACTTCTTCTAGATTTTCAGTTTAAGCATCATACTAGCCATATACTACAAGAGCCGTCTATGCAAATATAACATGTACTTATTTTATCTATTTTATAAAATATGAAATTCACTCGATTTTTTGGGTTTATACTTTCGGGATTACAACTGGAGAGACGACGGGGCCGAGTTGGAAGAGTTTAAAATATGAGTTAATGTCAAATGGCGTGGAATACTACTACCGAAAAATAAAAGCTATGCTTAAAATATCCATTTCATTTATCCAATTTTATTTATATAAAGTAAGCCTAAGCTAGTTTTGTAATTGTAAGCGCAATCGCAAAAGCAAGCTATTAATTAGTTTGGTCTTGGTCCTGTGGGGCAAAGTGGCGACTAGTTATCCAAAAAAAAATGGACTGAAGTGCTTAATACCTGTATATTAGACTTTTAAAAAACAAAAAGACGCAGGTTATCTCAGTGCAAATATCGCAGGCACTTGACTAGTTAAGTATATTATGCATTGCAGGATTGGAGAAGCACCATTAGGAATCCTCTAATCATTTTTCTAACAAGAGCATTAGCACACTCATTGTCAGTATATTTGGTGGATGCGTTAATATAATGTATCTGACTGAATCATGTGTTAACAGTAACACCAGTCCGCCGCACCCACCCAGTGTGCAGCGTTATAACCACTTGTGTAGTTACTTACAGGTGCTGTAAATTAACATAACATTTTATGCAAAGAAGGTATATATAATGAATGACATGAACATGATACACAACGTCGCCGCATCACTGGCTGTTGGAATATTAAATATATATATATTTTTATGAACAAGCAGGTAAACTACTTTGGCTCGCCAGTAAGATGCATATTATTACATGGCTTGAAACGTCGCATTATCTTAAGACATGCAGTCGGCCACATTTTTTTGCTATTTTTTGTGGTTATCTACAACTCAACTCATTGTCAGCGTCAGCGTCAGTAGTAATAAGGCTAAGGCTATAATTCCATAATTCCGTGACGCTTTTTGTCCTATGAAATCCATGTTTATGTTTATCGTCAGCTCAGCTTATGTGCACGCATTTAAATTTTCCCCAAAATTGCATTGTTTTCTGGCACTAATTTCGTGTCTTCGTAAAATTAATTCCTGGTAATTAATGTGCGCTGCTCGTGTTTTTGTATAAATGGCTTCAATACATCTACTAGCTTACAAAAGTCACGGAAATGGACCACTTTTTGTATTTGTACCTTGAACGTTGAAACCTTTTCAAGGGGTATTAGCACGAAATATATTGTCCATATAAGAAAACTCTATTGAAAGAGTGACCGCACCGCACCGGTCGGTCTTTTCTTCTAAGAATTACCGAAGCCTAACAAGAAATGCTTGCACAGAGTTGTGAAGTGGGGAATTCCCAACACCCATTCTTACAGGGATTTTCATGTGAATTCAAAAAAGAAAACCGAGCGGTACGCACTCACAAAGTCAGTCAGGTTGTATGCAATTGATTGAAAATTGAAATTGTCGTGTCACCAAGTGCATGAAATGCTATGTCGGATAGGATATTAAATGTGATGACGATGAGTCGATGAGCATGTTAACCTAATATGAAGCACTACTGGAGATTTAAGATTTAATTTACATAAAAATCAAACTGAAATCCAAATGGAAGTAGCACACGCATATTATTATGCAAACTCACTTGAATTATATTTTAAATGAATTGGTTTTTTTAGTACGCCATGGTAATTGACGCTGGTTCCACACATACAGACATGATACTATACAGTTGGCCCGGCTCCAAGCGCAATAACACGGGGGAAGTAACGCAGGTTCATTTATGTAGCGCAACAGGTAAACCTACTAGGCGTTTGAAAAATAATAATAATTGTAGGAAACTTTGGCCTTGGAGTTTTGGAGTCATTTCATTTTTATGGAAATAGTATAATCTCGTTACTTGCGTGATATATGACATATTTACGATCAATTTTAGGTGGAATAGCACAAGTTGCCCCAGAAAACATTAGTAGTTACTTTCAGACATGTTTCGACAAGTCGTACAATAACGTTAAGGAGGAATCGAGGAAAAATGCCGAAGTCCTATTTGGTGCAACTGCCGGGATGAGGTTGTTAAAGTAGGTAGCACAACAAAAGTTGCAATGATATAATCATCATCATTACACTTTTTTTTTCGTATTCATATTTATTTTTTTATGTCGGAAAATACTTTATTTAATTTATTTATGTAAATGAACCATTTTAGTCGAACTAAGCCCGAAGAGGCATCCGCCGTTATTGGAGTAGTTAAGAATTATTTAATACAGTCTGGATGGAAATTTAAAAATGATAACGTCGGAATAATTGCTGGATCCACGGAAGGCGTTAGTGGCTGGATTACAGCCAACTTTTTGCAGCAAACTGTTCTGAAGAAAGTAAGACGGCCTTGGAAGTAGAGTTATTATGAGAGCGAAGCCAAAACAAATGTCATGCAAATTTAATTTAATTATAACTTTAATTGAATAACTTGTAGGGTGGTGTGAATGACACGTTTGGAGCAATGGACCTTGGTGGTGCATCAACACAAATTTCATTCGAAGTGAAGGATCCAAGCAAATTTGATGCGAATGTTTACAATATAAGATTGTTTGGAAACAAATACTACGTGTTTAGTCGGAGCTTTATTTGCCATGGCGTCGTACAAGCCCTTATGCGCTATCGGGCATTACTAATTATTGTAAGTACCCTGCAAACACGCAATTTTTTAATTCATTAACTTTGTTTAATGTTTATTCATGCGCTACATTATTATTTTTTCCTTGACTGTAGGAGCAACGAAACTCGAAAAATGTGACTAGTCCTTGTGAGCCACTGGGGGGTTTCGTTACAGTGCCAAATTCTTACTTTTCAGTAGCTTGTTTGGATATAGATTTTAGCAAGGAGAAAGTAAGATTTTTTACGGTGTTATGGTTTCTACTAATCCGAAGCCAGCGTTGGTTTGTTCCAATAATTCCATCTCTCTCTGTATTTGTATTTGTACCGAAATAGGAGGAAGATGCTTGGAATTTTGTTGGGACAGGGAACTATCCCGAATGCCAAAGGGTCATGTCAAAACTGCTTAATTATGAGGAATGCAGAAACGCCAATTTAGGATATTGTGTTAATCCTGCGGAAATACCTCCAGAGGCTTCGCAACGCCGTTACTTCGTAAGACTGCAAAAATTTTCGCAAAACGACTGCGTATACATCTGTATACACTTGATGGGAATGGGTAAATAACACATAAGCGTTTATTATTCTTATAGGCATTTGCCGCGTATAGTTATATAACATCCGATCTTGGGATTCCACCCGGTGCTCCGAAATCCGAGGCGGAGAGACGACTAAAGGTTATGTGCGAATATTCCACGGAGGAGCTGGTCGGTGTTAAAAACCGTTCTCAAAGTGCGTACAATAATATAATCGTTCGTCGAGAAATGCCCATCACGTTGGGCATTGTAAAAACTCGAACCTATTTAAATGATTTATTTTTTTTTGCTTAATCAAGATCCTAAGCGAAAATTTGAAGGGTTATGTTTTGAGGGCCAGTATATGTACACTTTATTAACTCAGTTATATGGATTTGATTCTGAGCCAAAATGGATACAAATAACGTTTACTAATCAGGTGAGTTAAAATAACATTTCTACAAATATTATAACTTTACCAAATTAGCATATTATTGAAATGCTAATGTTATTGCTTTATGTAATTTTTTTTTGAAGGTGAAAGACACAACGCTAGGTTGGTCTCTGGGCTACATGGTAAACGCAACGGAAGAGATTGCAGCCGGTCCTCCAGTTCCGAAACTAAAAGTCCTCCCGTTTTCCCTCCTAACAGTATTATTCATCGTGTTTGTTCTCCTGAGCATTGGATTTAGCGTCCATGGATACAAAGTTCGGAAAAACTCTCCAGGCTACGAAAGGTTACCTTGAATTTTGGAAAAATAAGTATACCTCAGCTTCAAAACCTAACCTCTTCTATCTACTAACTGCTTTAAACTTTGATTTGAAATGCTGATCTTTGATTATATATATTTTTTGTTAATGTATATCAACACTTTCATTTTGCTGTAATTAAGCTTTAAGAAATTAATCCTCTTGAGTCTGAATAATAATTAATAAAAAAAAAGTGACACGCTTACTGTATATATACCTATTATATATTTTGCTGAGTTCACGCTTTTCACTTTTTCCTTCTTCACAAATGCACTAATATATACAATGCTTGAATATTGCAAAATACAAACTGTTGCAAGTACAAAAATAATAACATGATATTTTTAATGAACCAATTTACGAAAACAAACGTAGATAATTAATGTGACGATGATGAATGAATGAATGATGTAGTAACTTATTATTCCCATTTTGTGTGATTTGTTTGTGTTATGTAGCTCGAAACTACCCTCCCAAAAGTCTGTCATCTCTGTGCTGTGACGTTTGCAAGTGGGACCCCAGGGTGTGGGGCATGAGTGATGAGACTGACAGCGGGTTGCATGCATTTTGATGATCGTGTGATCATTTTTAATTCCTTCCTTTAGGAAACTTTTGAAGTTGATGGACCAAGAGTTAGTAAAATTTCTCCAACCGAATGACTCCGACGACTCCGACTGATTTGTTCGTATTTTAAGATAGCATTTTGTCAAAATATTATATAATACCTTAGATAATACCTAATGCAACAACGAATGCATTCGAATGTAGGTAGTATGTATTCTCTGGAAAAAAATATCAACGAAGCGGTGTACAACTCTTTTGTAGTTCATATTAGCATATTTGTAGTATAGAGGTTAACGTTAAGCAACATTGTAACGAGCTTTAGACGTACGTACGTGTGTACAACACTGTGAAATTTTAATGAAACTCAATTTATACTCCATCCAGTCATGCATTTCTACTACGACTGCTTTGAAGTACTAACTACATTTTTATATTTACAATAATAATGAATAAAGTTTTAAAAAATATATAAAAAATTTCTCCTGTCCGCAACACAAAGAGAGCATGGGATTGACAGGCAGGCCAATCTCTAAATCGCGAAATGCTCTACTATTTTGTGTTTAAATAATAATCGGCATTTAAATCTACGTACTTGTTGATGATCATTATGCATATTTTTTTATTAAATTAAAGTGTGTAGTGCAATACAATTAGTGATTTTTTTGACAGGATAATCAAGTAATCAAATCATAATAACGCATTTGGAAACCTACTCGGGCATGGCATACGTTATCGATACATCGTATCGTATCCCTGATTTGGTAAAGTACATGTTCATTTTTAGACTCGAAGGAGTCGAGTAGTAGCAACTGCTTTGGGTTGCTACTGAAACTGTGATTATGCTAATGATATACAATTAATATAAACAGCCACTTTTATAGATATAGATACTATTATAATATAGTGCAGCTAGGCTAAAACTTAAAAGTTTAACAAACGGAATAATACCATTCTCTGCATCGCCGCACTGAGAGTCTACAAATCTAATAATATTTTATCCTCCTGAAAATCACTTCTTAAATAACTAAGTATTTTCTATCATCTGCTAACTGCCTATATCGAACGTATGAAGGTAAAAGTCAAGAATTACCGGCGGAGTAACTAATTAATATATCTACTCAAACTCAATTATCTATTATCGAGTCACAACATTATGCAGTCTCCAGCCAGGTAAAATCTTTTCACACGAATACCTGCCCTTTCCTCCACTCCAACAACGTTTATAAAACAAATATTATTATAACATAAACTGTCCTGTGCCTATCTACGGTACGAGGCTCCCCTGTCCACTCATCAAAACTAGTGCAATAAAGGGATTTACAGAACTATCTATATCGAGAGAGCTCTAAAAATGAATCAAACTATTTACATACTACCTACTGTATAATAAAGATAAATTTATATGGACTGGGTTTAGACTTAATTAACATGAGAAGGTAATTTACTTCTGGACCGGAACGCTGCATCACATGGATCACACATGAATCCAAACATGCTTTTCAGAGGTCGTTTAACACATTCTATAAAACGAAGAAAAAAATAGAGGACACATGTAAAAATGAGATTGGAGTCATATATATGTAGTCGCGTTTAGGAATTGACAAATGGCAAATTTTGTTTACCTCTGTGCACCCATTTTTCACACTTTCTACACTCCAGTAACCCTTTATCCTCTTTGTCCAATTTGGAGTGCACTTTCAGACAGCTCGGGCAAAACTGTCCCTTTTTGAATAGTTTGTAGCACGCAACGCAAAAGGAGTGCAAGTAAAACTTGGCACCCTTCTCTCCCTTCCGAAACTGCAACCCCAAAAAATTTAAAAAATCATTATGAATTGGATTGGAATAAGAACGATGAAAACGAAAACGACGATGGCTTTTACCTCGTGATGCCATTCGGCCATCCTGTCTTCAGGCGATGGCTGAGTTACTCCGCAAGAGTAGCACAGCGAGCAAACATTACAATGCCAACGTCCAGTAGGGACTTTCCGGAGTCCCACACAGTATATATGATACCTATTTGTCCAAAATAATAGTAAATTGCGCAAATTAGCAACTCGGCATCCATAGGTGTATGGTGCATTATTTCAATGTTTCTTTAAACTAATTAACTTACCCTCTATCACAACAGTCACAAAACAGCATTTTATCCTCATCTGCCGGGTCGTTGCACTCGATACAATTTTTACAGTCGGTGCACTCCCAGTGGTATTTTGTGATGAAAGGGAGCATGTCCAAAGTGAGATCCAAACACGTTGGATGGTCTATAAATAGACAGTGGAAAACATTCATCGAATTTAGTTTGCTGATGCTTCTTAAAAAGCTACAAATAATAGCCATCCAAAAAATGACAACTTTTGTGAGTACAATTAATTAATAACTGTTTTATTAGACTTACTGGCAACATCACATCGACTGCAGTGCAGCAACACTTCAGCATTCCCATCTTTGTTGCTGTATGCATCCCCATCACATGACTTGCAGCTGGCTTCAGTGCTAACTTTCGTGAGACCTGACATCCCACGATACAACACATTCCCACAATCATCAGTCAGAACCACTTGATTTTGATCATTTTCTCCAACAGAAGAGGTTAGATCGTCGTCACTTGATGTTGAGCTAAAAACATTTCAAATTTAATAATTATGTTAATATAATAACCATTTTTTTGTCTTCATTTATGTAAAGATGTAATCATGCATTTCAATTTCAGATGAAATTTGGTTACTTACGAAGAGTCATCAGAGGAAGATAAGTCATCCGAATCAGAGCTCTCATCAGACGAGTCAGAGTTTACAGTCCAGTTTTCAGAAACGGGACCATAACGAACGGAGTTGAGGGGTAAATAGTTGAGTTCATCGGGAGTATACCTTGTAGTTTTGAATAGCAACATAATAATATTTTTAACAACCAGTAATTTATTTACTAAGTGATAATTTGGGAGAA